>JARYHS010008074.1:385762346-385909598 GCA_031002005.1 Vandiemenella viatica | reverse complement strand
AGCATACATTTATTTCCTTAGTATACTGCCGACGTCAGTACTGCAAAGTAAGATCTATTACCAGCGGTTTTTTAATTAAAAATTGAAACCGTAATGACTCAAGGTTCAAAAGCAATACACTTTGCCCCAATCATTCTTCTGAGGCAGCTTTTTTGTAAATATCTTAGTATATACAGTAGGATACAGTTTTTTTAAAAATATTTTCTTAAATTGCATCCAGATAAACTTAAGTCTATTCTTTCATGAACTAGTAAGAATGTGAAAATGTACTATGTTTTAACTAACTAATATTTTACAAAATTAAATTCTAAGAAAATAAAGGTAATCATCAAAAAATGAGAAACTGATATTAACTAGAACATAATATTCGTTTACTTTAAGCTTGTGGGGTATTATTGAAAAGAACCCCCTCATCTTTTAAATATTTAGGTATGTGAATTGAAGGCAGCAGCCACCTGGCACGAAGCTGTACCAAGCTGTTCCTACGGCTTCAGCGCCTAGCTGCTTAGTGCCGTGTTCTTCGCCCTCTCTATAGTCAGATCCGGCTTCTCCATTAATGCTGAGCAAGCATTCACGGGGAGTAAGGTAGCTTAGACCGGCGGGAGGGAATTCTCTGCCAAATTCCAGACTGCCTCATCCCGGGCCGGTGTGTGTTCGCCGTTTAATCCGTGCGTGCACATTTTCGTGAGATCGTCCCGTTACACTCAAGCAGTCCGCCTAACCTGGCGCATAATCGGGAAATGGCCTCGCTGCAAACTGGGAGAGAAACAAGGGCCGCGTGATATCGACTGGGGGCAGATGCACGTACCAAGGATATCTCAGACGCGAGTCGCCTCATGTTCTCCGGCTGGTAATCCCGACTCTCTCTCCGGAATAGGAATGCCTCTACACTTCCTCCTCCGAAGTATTTCCTGTATTCAGCAAGAAATAGACCAGGCTCAGCTGAAATTTTGAGAGAGCACGATTTTAAATGCAGCTCGGCAGAAAACGCTTTTCGCTCTTTTCATAAGAGAGGTTGGTGCAAAACGTGAAGTTGTTTCGAGAAATTTTATTTCGAGTTTTTACTGCGCAGCTTCACATTTATTTCATCTGATTCCATTTTGTGTTTCAACCATGATTTCTGTACGTCTTCCAATCAACGTGATAGACTTTCGGTGCTAGAATAAATCACGTAACAACGACAAATTTCATTAAAAAAAAATTGTACCTCGCCGCCCGGGAATGGAGGTCGGCAAGTATTATTCGCAGTTTGTGTACTCTCTTGTGAATATTTCATCTGATTCCATTTTGTGTTTCAACCATGATTTCTGTACGTCTTCCAATCAACGTGTTAGACTTTCGTTGCTAGAATAAATCACGTAACAACGTCAAATTTCACGAAAAAACTTTTATATCTCGCCGCCCGGTAATGGAGGTCGGAAAGTATTATTCGCAGTTTTTGTACTTTGCTGTGAATAGATAATATTACTTGAAACGTTCATTCGAAAAAATTATATAACTTCAATTGTTAAAAATGAAATTTTGACTTAATTACAATTATGGCTTTTAAGTTCCATATCTCCCGGGTAAAGAACAGGAGGCGGACTGCTTTAGGGTCACGGGATCCCGTTTTAGCCAAGAGAGGAGGGATTCCGGACAAGGAATGGATAGGAATACGTCCAAGGCCTTTTAAAGGAACCATCAAGACATTCACCTGGAGTGATCTCGAAAAAACTATGGGAAACCGAAATCAGAATAGCTAAACCAGATTTGACGTTACGTCCTTCGAATGCCAAGCACCTGGCTTGAGTTTTAGTCTTTTGGATGTTTTCTCTACTTGGCTGCATTACGAACCAACTGTAGGCCGTCTTGGAGATGTTTATAACAACTTCTTTGAGGTGGTGGTTAGGTTTCTTTCAATTTTATTTTATTTTTTAAATGGAGGTCTGTGACGATCCTATAGAACTGAAAATGCCTCTCCACCCAAAGGGAAAGGTATTAAGAAAAGAAACGGGAAAGAGTTCGTTCGCCCGTGGACTTTCGAGGGAACCGTCCCGGCATTTATCTGCAATAATAGGAAAACAAAACCAGGATGACCACCGCAACCACAACGGCGCCCAAAACGCAAGGTTCGGCCCTTTCCCTCCCCCCCCCCCCCATTAGTCTTAGACGAAGCCTGGAGGGCGAGAGTATGGTGTTTAGGAATGGAAAGAAGTTCAACCATGGCCTTTTTAAAGGAACCATTCAACATTCGCCATGAATGACTTCTGGAAACTATGTAAAACCGAAGTCAGGAGTTAACAAAAGCCACAAAAAAACGAATGAATTTAATTTAATTGCAGTGGAGTACAAGCTCCGGTGGCAATTTCCCTATACCCCACGTTTTCGGTAAATTATTCATTATTTCTCCTGGTAGCCCTTCTTTGCACCTTCTCCAACTCCTGTATTTGATACTCAAAATGTGGGTATCATACTACACTACCATATTCAAGCAATGGTCTGACCTTATGTAACCCAATACCTTTACTTCTCTTGTACATCCCCTCATCACTCTCTCCAACAAGTGCAGAATTTTGAAACCTTTTCCTACCACCTGTCCAATGTGTCCTGCCCAGTTAAGCTTGTTATCAAAAGTAATGCCAAGATATTTACATTTCAAGTCTTCAGCAAGCAATTCTTTTCCCACCTTATATTGATAGTTAACCTTTGGTTTTTTATTTGTGTATCTAATAAGCTGACTCTTCTTTGCACTTATCTTCATCCCACGATTACCAACCCATCTAGATATCCTGTCCAGATCACCCTGCAACTGTTTACAATCCTCTATCTTTTTGATTCTTTTATACAGTATTATGTCATCTGCAAACAATCTAATTTCAGATAGTAAACAATCAACACAATTATTCATTAGAATAATGAATAGCAATGGTCCCAATACGCTACCCTGTGGCACTCCCATTTTTACTTCCACTTCTTTTGATACTACAATTCTTACCCTAACATTCTGTTTTCTACCTTTTAAAAATTCTTCTACCCAGCAAATCACTTTCTCATCAACTCCAATAGTTTTTAACTCATTTACTACCATTTTATAGCTCATTCTATCAAAAGCCTTTGACAGATCTAGTGCTACACTATCAATTTGGTCTCTCTTGTTCAATTCGTCTGAAATATCTTGCATATATCCCACCAACTGAGATTCGCATGAATATCCTTACCTGAACCCATATTCCCTACTTGAAAAACACTTACGTTCCTCACATATATTTCTGATGTGGTTTCATATCAATCGTTCCATTAATTTACCTACCACTGATGTTAAACTGATTGGCCTGTAATTCTCAACTCTATTTCTCACCCCTCCCTTATGTACCGGTACTACTATTGCACTTTTCCAGTCCTGTGGTAAGCAGCAAGTGTCTAGACTCAATTTAAATAATATTTCAAGATAAAGTGCAATGTCACATCCGGCTATCTTTAAGATATCTGTATTAGTATTATCTACACCAGCTCCTTTATGTTTTTTCAGCTTTCTTATTTCCTTCATGGTTTCCTCCGGATGAATTTCAAATTTTTATTTCTTTATTTCTAATTGTGTTGATAAGTTCGTTCTCCGAATTAGACCCTTCCGTTTCTGATTCATTGTCCCTAATGCTCTCACTAAACCAGTTACTCTGCCTTTTTCAAATCGTCAGTAACTTCTTCTCCATCCTTATCTATAAGTGTCTCTACTCCCTCCCTTCCCCTCAGTTTCCTGATATAGCCATAGAATTTCTAGATGCATCAGTCATTGGTCCTCCTGCACTGACAATACTCTTCATAAACTCATCTTCAGCCAATTTCTTTGCTGTTATTAAGTCCTTGTTTAGTTGTGTTAAATATTCCCTACTACCCTGCTGTCTCTTAACTCTGTTATGTTCTCTTCTTAACGAATATATGAGTGTCCAACACGGTTGCTAAGCTAGACCGGTAGATTTCATCCTGCCGGTGAAGCGTAGAAGGCGGATAGTTGTAGAACAACTGCATTGTTTTTCATAGGGTTTCAAGGTTCCATACACTGCGCAGCCCAGGTTCCCAAGACAATATCAGCACATTATTTGCTGAGGCATCGAGAAGCCGAGAAATAAGGGAAACGTGACTGCTCCTCTGTCGTTTGCTTCGTTGAACGTGATTCACGAAAAGAACTGCTGGCCGGATTAAGTGGGGTTTCAAACAGTGTACAGTACCTGGAATGAGGTAGGATATTCTTTCTGATGTGACTGAACACCAGGGTAAAAGTAACAGCAAATTAATATGGATTATCGGTAAGATATTTCTCGCAGTCGAAATATTTATTGGATTTATAAAAAAAAATTATCGTTCTTTCAGAAACTGTTATTAAATATGCATTAAAGTTCAACTGATGACAGTAGACGAACTTTCCAAATACCACCAACTAGGGGTGTCCACTTAAAAAATACATCGATGTTTTTATTCGATGTAAAACATCGGAACCCTGCATCGATGTTTTGCGATGCATCGCATAAAAACATCGATTTTTTTTCAACATCGAATACTTTTATGTTTTTCTTAGCTCAACAAATACAAACCAACAATATTCGTCGGCAAATGTTGTTTCATTTATCTCTTAACTGTAGCTTTAATCTCGCCAGGACAAAATGTGACGATAGTTTGATATTGACCATTTCCAGTTGAGTGCAGACTGCAGATAGTTCGTTGTCTTTCGTTTAGTCCGTGTGACCACAGGGCAATAGTATATCAGCAGTGTTGATATACAGCAGTTGTAGCTGTAATGATGCGTTTAATTTGATTCTTTTTTATTTATGGGTTTACGCCTCGTCGACGTCAAGGCCATTAGAGAAGGAGTAGGACTGGGGGCAAGGAGCGGGAAGGAATTTGACCAAAGCCTTATGAAAGAAACATCCCCGGCATTCGCCTGAAGTGATTTTGGGAAACTATGGAAAATTTAGATCTGGATGACTGGACGACGATTTGAACCCGCTTCCTCCCTAATGCCAGGCCGAAGCGTTACTGTTCACCCAACATGAAAAATTAATTTTCTTATATCGTGTGTTGGTTAAGTTTAAGTAGTGTTATAGGAGTGAGATTTTGCTTTGTAAGTCAGCCCCATTGCTAGCTGTTTGAACGCCCTTGTGCAATACCAATTAAGCCGCCCCCTGTCTAGTAGTGGATTTAGGAATTTTCCCAACGGGGTCAAAAGACTGTGAGATTGCCGTCCCTTTGAACATTACTTTGCCAACCCCGTTGTTGTTGCTGCCTCAAGCAGCAGTTGAGCTTAAAATAAAATAATGGTTTAAAAAACCAAGAACACGCTTTTGTAGCAATGTGAACTGTAAGGTTAAAAATCATCTTTAAATATAAAGATTTTTTTTTAACAGCGATACGACATCCCACAATTCAGTACATATTATATTTATGAATAAGCTTAAAGTAAGAATAACGTCACTGATTAAATGTAATGCAAAAATCGTGGGGTGCTCAATATGAGTTGTCTTCTATTTTTTGTCGCTTGCTTGTTGTAAAGGTAGTCATTGTAAAAAATATGTAGAGAGCACTCCACGCTTTTTTACTTTAAATTTATGTTTTTAATCAGTGACTTTATTCTTACTTCTATTCATAAAAATAATTTGTTTTGAATTGTGGGACGCCCTATCGCTGTTAAACAAAATATTTATATTTACAGATTATTTTTAACCTTTTAATTCACTTTGTTACAAAAACGTGTGTTTAGTTTTTTTAAACTATAATTTTATTTTTAACTTTTTAGTTAAAAATAGAATTATAGTTTAAAAAGTATCTTTCAAGTGTTTTCATTTTTCTTTGCACATCTTTCCGTTCTTTGTGTTGTAGTATCGTCTACGGACAATTAAATGGACAACCCAGCAGAGGTCTAATTGCAGGGTAAATGTGGACGACTACTCTTTCATAATAGTACGAACTAATTCAAAATGATATTTCGAATAGTCATTGCTTAGCATCACTTTAAGAAATTGCAGACATTATCGCAGTTGCTTACATCAAGGTGTCGTCAAGTGCGGATGTGCCAAAGGTTGCGCAGCAAAATCACTTTTCTGGTTTTACTGTTAAAGTAACGAGAATACCGCATTATAGCTGTGAAATTATTGTAGTGTTAAACATTCATAATACATGCACAAAATTACGAAAAATTAAAACGTCTGGAGGTGGGTAATTACCTAAATGCATATGGCGATGCTGACAGCGGAATCTTCGAAGGGTCTGGCCACCAAATTACGAAGGTTTCTGGAATTGCCGTGCACGTGCATTAATCTCACGGCTGTATTTGCATTTTGCATAACTCGGGAACCCCATTAGGTATAGGTTACCTGCAGTTAAAGTTAAATTTGAACCAAGGGATAACAAACGCACTACATATTTGCCAGAGGTGAAAGTCGCTTCTAAAGGCCGTATAAGATTCAACCAAAACCGAGATTTGAGCGAGTATCATTTGCGCGCCTGCCAAGCGCCTTTTCCAACTGACGATTGAGCCACCAAGGGGATTCGAAGTGTTTGTGAAAATGAGCCACATTTGTCATAAGACGGTTAAGGCACTTTTCTGTTCTGACTGCCAAAGTAATGAAAATACCGAGATTAGATATGATTTTGGTTCATCGGTTCTTAATACAAAATATCACATTATTCCGGATTTTTGAAGAAGATGAAACTGAGTTGAAATTTTTCATCTACTTTTAAGTTTTTACTGTCATCGTAGTGACAGTAAAATTATTGTATATTCATCGTTTCTCAATAAGCGTGCAAGATTTCAAATAATTCGGACGTCACGAATCAGATGAACACTGAAATGAAAGATTCCTTTGCATGCAACCATTTTTCTATTGTTACTATCAATGTAACAGCAGATAACTGTATTGTCCATGTTTCTTAATACGTGTGCAAAATGTTTCTATTATTACTCCCAAAATAATGAGAATATTAGAATATAGATATGAAAATATTGTATTGTAATGGGTTTTTAATATATGAGCAAAATTTCAAACAATTCTGAGATCCGGAAGTAGGTTAAAATTCAACTACAAACTTCCATCACATTCATTCATTTTTCTATTGTTACTGTTAAAGTAATAATTATAGCCGGACATCGGTATGAAATTATTGTATTGTCTTCAGTTAATACGGATGCGAGATTTCAAACAGCTCAGATATTTGGAAGTGGGTGAAAACTGAGATGAAAGATTCCATATCGTGGGTACATAATATAGGTCACGATGATTGAAAGCGTGTAAAAAATGTCGCCGCTACATAAATTTGCCGCACGGCGTGCATATCCCGCACTACGGCAATGTTGTTTTTAGCTCTACTATTGCCCCGGCGGTGGCGACAATGGTGCGGAAACTATCGGGGTAGCGACAATCGATTTCCCCCCCCCCCCCTCCCCGTGGACGTGCCATCCTGTTGTGAGTGAAACAAAAGCTACAGATTAACAGAAATATTTAATTACGGTACTAGACAATTACAATTTTAAAAAATAAAAAAAAATACTAACAATATTTTATCCATGATGGATTGGTGGAACTTCCGCGACTGTGATGTCAAATATGGGTTGTAAAAAATACAGCAACCAGTCACATATTGTGACTGGTTGCTGTATTTTTTACAACCCATATTAAATACTAAATCTGCCTAAAAATATTGATTTTAAAGTCTTTAAACAGTTAACACCAGTGATGTTTGGGCAAACTTTGTAGAAACAGAAGTTTACTAAGTCGCTTGCCTTTCAATCTATTTCTTTGTTGATTGACTATCTGAGCTGCCTTCGAAAACAAACGTTCTGATGGAACAGAAGTCCCGACAATAGTCAAGTACTTGAAGGCAATTTTATGAAGCTTAGGAAACTGATCTTTTATTTCACTCCATATTTCCAAAGGATTCTCATTGAGTCTTCCTACTGGACTGCGCAAGTAATAGATAATTCATCAGAAATTGCATTCTCAGACTGTGTTAATTTCCAGCTCTTGTTTACTAGTTTGTGATGATCTTCCCATAAAGAAAAATTCTCTTCTGGTTTTTCAGATTGATCTGAATCAGATCCCGAAATTTCAAAATTTTGTGTACTATTCGTCATTAAGTCTTTGATTTTTGCAACTGCTGTAGAGCAAGCAAGTGCGTCCCTGAAGTGCATTTTTTTAAATCTCGGATCCAATACAGTGGCTATGGCGAGTGGAGTCACTCTCTCAATAGCACCCATTCTTTTATCAATTTCTTAAGGACAAACGATTTCAATTCTTTGGAGAGTGAATCTTCAGTGAGTGGAGTCACTCTCTCAATATCACCCATTCTTTTATCAATTTCTTTAAGGACAAACGATTTCAATTCTTTGGAGAGTGAATCTTCCAGTCTGAGGGATTGGATTTTTAAAACTAAGCAATGGGTTAACGGAATCACCTTGCTGCTAGTGCAGTACCTATCAGCAGATACCTCTTTGGTTGCAGATTCTAGCGGTCGTAAAACTTGTAAAACGGAAGAGAGATTTGACAGTTCTGACGCAGTGAGCATAAGTGGTGCATTTTTATGCTGAATAATTATATTATTGACGACAATGCGTAACTCTAAAAACCTCTCAATCACATAGTATGTGCTGTTCCATCTTGTCGGAACTTCTTGAATCAGTTTTGTTTCTCGATCCGTTGCTTTCTTAATTCATTGCTTGCTGTATTACTTTGCTTAAACCATGTTACAATTTCCTTGATCTTACTTATTAGTTTTCGTAACTCTGAACACTGCTGTACAGCATTTTGTGCAACTAAATTTAGAGTGTGCGCAAAACACGGTATATGTTTTTTACCGAAAGCCAATTCGACAGCTTTAATCATTGTTGCTGCGTTGTCAGTCACTACAGCCGAAACTTTATCAATGTCAATATCCCATTCAGCGCAAGTATTCAGAAGCATCTCAGCAATGTGATCTGAAGTACTGCGTTCAAATGACTGATATACTCCAAGAGATTATTGAAAAGAATTCAGTACCAACACCGAAATGTGCTGTAATTCCAAGAAAGCTTCTCATGCTCATAGTTTCTGTCCACATGTCGGTCGTAAGTGTTAGGTTTTCCACATTTTTTAATACATTCTGAAAACAGCCGACAATGCATCATATTTGTCATCAACCCAGCGAGTCAATGTCGTCTTACTGGGAAGCTTGTAATGCGGTGCTATCACTTTCATCAGGTTACGAAAGCCCTCATTTTCAACAATCGTAAATGGTTGATTGTCCTTACAAAGCATATAAATCAAAGCATTATTAATTTTCAAAGTTTTATCACCACCTTCCGAAAATGCGTGTATATTTTCCAAAATGTCCACAATTGACTTTTGACGCTTCAGAGATGGAGGGACAGGATTATCGAGATGGATATCTGTTGATGAGCACGTCAAAGCTATATTTTCCGATTCTATCACATCAGTTGTAGGCTTACTTGTTGACGGCAGTGACACAGAGTAGGGGACAGTAGGTATGGAGACAGTTTCAATTTTTTTCACAGTTTTTTTGCTGTCGACATTGTGCAAGCCTACATTAGACGTCACTTGAGATTTTTCTCTGTTTTCTTGTAAAAACGCAGCCTTGTGTATATTTCTTAGGTGGCCAATCAAGTTTGATGTATTTCCACAAGTTTTAATAGTTTTTTGACAAAGTTTGCATTTTGCAATTCTTCCATTTCCTTCAATTTTGGAGAAAAATTTCCAAGCATTACTTTTCTTCGGAGGTGGCATCTTGTTATAAACTAAAAAAAAGAGAGAGAGAGAACACGTGTCTCAGTATTTATCGATAAATTCACCACGCTGTAGTTTCACATTTAAGTAAATCACACCTTAGCTACAGATTTAAAAAGGCGAAAGAAAGCAACTTATTAATGCAATGATTCAGTGCAATTAACGTAAGTATCCATATTATGCAAAAATTATAGAAAACCGCTTGTTTGTCAAACGTGAGTGATTAGGCTCATAAGAATTACTACTTACCTTTTCAACTTTGAACATGCAATCCTATGTTACGCCAACACAGCTTATACGAAGGTATCACTCAGTTATTTTGAAACACGACAATCACCGGCAAATAGTAAGAGTGAACTAAGGAAATCGATCTTTTTTTCCGTTTGCTCATACGTACAGGATAGCCAACCTCAAGAAAAATTAATCTTTACCATTGTTCACATTTGCTCACAGGTGTTATCTGATAATGACAATTACTTCAAATTGAAATAATCTATTTCAATCTTGATTAAATGAAGTAATCTTAATATTTATTTCTATTATTCTTTGTCATTAGCAGCCGAAGTTAGTTTTTTCATTCATTCGATGTTTTTATAAAAAAGAATCGATGCATCGAATAGATTTTTTTTGTCAAAACATCGAATCAATCCGATGCATCGCATGGTAAACATCGAATGGATTCGATGCATCGATGTTTAGTGAATATCCCTATTTCACATGAAATACTATTCTTTACAGATTGTGCTTCTGATTCAATGCTTATCCTCATCTCTTTCTGTAATTTCTTATATCCGGGATGATCCCGTCCATTTTATTCATAAAAATACGTAATAACATCTCAGTATTTAATTTAAGAAATTCTTTCTGTTGGCCCCGTCTCTAAAGACCTCGCTGTTAAGAGACGTCAAGCAGTTAAAAAAAAAAAATCTTTCTGTTGGCTCAGCAATGCCCATTGTCTGTTAGGGAAATTCTAACATACGCTTTTCCCATAAACTATACTATTCTGTTTCCTCAATTCTAGTATTTTCCATAATTATATTCAATAGATTATTACTTCGCAACAATAACAATCTACTCACTCTTTAGTCATATATTATGCCGCAAATTTAAACGATTTCATTGGTATTATCTCAGCATATCATTACATTCCTACTTTCCTTAAGTAGACGCGTGAGTAATTTCTGTGGCAAAGCACATAACTGACATAACAATGCTTCATAACAATGTTGTTGTTAAATTCTTACTTACAGGTATATTAATCCATTCTCTTGCTTACCACCTTAAACTTAAAGAAAATCATAATATTAATTCAATTTAAACACATAATCTGAGACTAGAAATACATTAATATCTCTGTTCTTCAGTATCCCACACAATGCAAATCAACACTCACTTGAACGTGTGAAAAAGATTATATTTCACCAATCCTAATGTATTTACACGATCCTTTTAAACTTTTATTTATTTAGTGTTATTAAAGCTTTCTTCTTTTTCACACTTTCTTTGTAATATACCAACTGTTAATGTCACTCAGTATTATTATAAATTCAGACACATACATTAATTACAAATTTCTTTTCAATAAATGAACAAAATATTGAAAGTTTTCAGTAACAAAAGTTATTAACAATAACTATTTTGCAGATTATTTTTATCAATGTTTAATTATTAATATACAGGTTCGTTTAGAGCGATTTTTAATCATTAATCACGTCCTGTCACTAGGTGCCATTTCTAACGGTCTTGGTAATCTTCTAAAGAACAACGGGACTCCTTTTCACTCAAAGATCCATTTTGACGTTATTTATTTATAAACTATCTAACACTACTCATACTTTTATCGCTATCGACCCTGCATCACTACTTATACAAATTTGTCTAATTACCTCTACGCAAATAATATCCGTCTCTTCTTTTATTACATACAACTTTTATTCAACCTTTCTTTTTTACACAATTTAAAATCACTTAGTTACTTCTTGTTACAATATCTATTCCCAAAATCGGTTACATATTTCATTTATTCACAGCTCCGGTACGATATTCATTCTGCTCATCCCTCCTCTCCTATATCGTCTATTTGTCGTAGCACCTCTGGCCCGCTTCTCTTTGCTGACAATTAACTCAGAATAATAACGTTGTTACAAATATTTATAAAAAAATATACATAACTTAGAAATAAATTTACATTTACCTTATTTTCTTGATGTATGTCCGTTACAACTGGAACCACCAACTCCGTTCAGGGGACTCGCAACAGCAGCCTGGACCCCGCGTTAGCTGCTGGCCGATGATTTAGGAAGGAGGAACGTAATTAATAACGGCCGTTTCTCACAGCTGCCAACAGCCACAGGGATGGGAGACTCTTTCTCCTTACAAACCCCGAGAAGAAGAATTGCGAAGTGGAGCAGGGGAAGAGGCAACTGGTGGAAGCAGGGGTTTGGACACGCTAGTTGGCTTTAATGTCAGATATGACATTTAATGAAGACTGTAGTATCCACTTTCCCTGTCTACACATGGAAAGTGCAGTGACACAGTGTCTTTGTATAGTCATGTGGTCTCTTAATTCGACTTACATGGATCGTAGGGAGCACGTATAAAATAGCAAATTTCCAGAAAGGTTAAAGTCAACGAAACAGTTTCGACAAAAGAACCTAATTATTACACATTGTTAGCTATTGCTGGTTGATAATCAGTTTGACCAATTCCATGAAAGTCACTAATTTTTGGCTATTAATTTATTACTGTAGATTGCAGCACAAACACTTTTCTTCACGATTTTTCAAATACTTTTGCTTTTTGTTAAGCAATTTGTTCACTGATAGCTTAAGAAAACGAATATATATCTGGAATAAATTAATAATTTTAAATTTTTGACATAATTCGTCTTAGCTGGAAATTTTATTAGAACGAATGTTTCAGAAGTTAATTAATCAGAATTCATATATGAGGCAATATTAAGTGTAGCAATGAATGTAAATTCAGCTGAAGGTTTTATATCTAAAGAACTTCAGGCATTATCGAATGTGATGAAGAGACATTTCTTAGGCTAAAGTAGAGTTATATTCGTTGAATGTTTTTCATATAGTCGTACTATATAATCTGTTTTCCTCATCATATCCAGCAGTTTATGCCTTATTACTTTATAGGAAGGATTAATGGTCTCTTTTGCGTATCGACAATAATGATATAGCTCTCAAGAGCCGCAATAATCAGTTTAAGTGATCCTTGAACTTTATTGTAAATGGATGTGGCCAGTGTCTTCATCCAGTCCATATGGAGAGGGATCCGTGCGACTTCATGCAGGCCCTTTATCGGGAACCGCCGTGGGACGTGGACTGCGGTTCTGCACGGTTTACAGTGTTCGCCGCATACCCTCAATACTGGTCACGGGTATTCTGTATGAGTAGTACCAGGCTGCAGTACACTACTCTTGTTTGGCAGTTAATGCTCTGGTGTGATTGAGTATCCGGTAGAGTTTTTATAAGTGGTCAGTGTCGCCGCCATGTCAAGTGACAGTGCAATTTAACTCCGAGTTATTTTTCAGTGGTGAAGTTTGAAGAGAGGGAATTCGCGGTTTTGGCATTTTCCGAAGAACCTTGTTATCATTATTGCCTGTATCTTCGTACAATAGATAGTAATTCGCCATCTGTTTATTGCTAGTGACGATGATTCAGTTACGATGTGTGGCGAAAAATGCTATGCCGTCAGCATGTAGTGCATTTTTAACAGTGGCAGATGCCAGTGCATCGGCGATGTACAGAGTATACAGTGCGGATCTTAGTGCTGACTCTTGAAGCAATCCAGTGTGAAATGGGCATCAGAGTACCTTACAGTATATAAGATACCACTTTGAAGAACTCCCAGAAATTAATTTCGGCTACAACCAAATCTTTGGAAATGAATATGAAGTTTGTTTGGAACGATATCTGAAGAGACGTCAAACCTTTTGCTGTTTTCAACAGTTCTTCTCCTTCTGGAGGGAAGAAAACGATAGTTTTTAGGACAATCGTGTAAGCCGCCCATGACGGGTTTCAACAGCAGTAAGCAGAAGGAAGTTATATATTCGCTTATGTTCAACTAGTACCTGTATAATCGCACATTAGACTGGAAATTCACATTTCACAGCGTGAAGAGTATCATACTCCAACTGATACTTTATCATCTTCCAGCCAGATGGCGACATTAGATGTACAAAATTTTCAACGGCATGGTAACGAACAATGTAGTTTTACTATCCTGGTGAAGGAGAAATTCTTAAGACAGGATATTTGCAACAACTGATGAGTTATGAGGGGCACTTTTGCCAATAAGATGGTAAAATTTCGTTTGACGCCCTTACAACTGGAATTAGTGTCGTCAATAGGAGAAATTTTGGTATTATTGTAAGTAATCAGTTAATCTTTGATGAATACATTAAGTATAAATTTATAGTATATAATTCTTACCTTCTTTCAAAGTGTTGATTCTTACATTTAATATTTTAAACTGATTCTTAGTCCGTAGAACTGGTTGATTACTTCTCAGTTATCGAAATATATCGGAATCCATTCAAATCAAATTTTATAGGGGGAAATCGCGATCTGAACTAATCGATTTACTTGAGAGATGGTTGTTTTATTCTACCTGATTAAAAGTAACTGAATCTTAAAACGTATTTCTGATACAATTATGGAGTCAATGCTGAGGCACCGACATCAGCAATCAGGTTTAACTTAGCTTTCTAAGAACTTCCTAGAAGCAGAAGTCATTCACTGGTATATCACCAAAAGTAAAATAACTCCAAAATCTTCTGGAAATGAAACAGTGGTTATTTGTTTAATAATATTGTTAATAGGTTTCAACTTATGGTCTAATCTGACAAGAGTTTGGGTCCTTTATTTTCGTTGTATTTTGAAGGAATCTTTGACACATACGCAGAGTAGTAATTCATTACATAGAAACTTACTGACGCAGTTAAACAGCTGTTAAAATTTAATGGAAGTTTTTCAATGTCAGTGAGCATTATCAACTATTGAAAATGATAACCTTACTGAATTAACATGAAACAGAAAAGTGTCTTCTGATTGACTGACCAAGAGGTTGATGTAAGTACAATTGAACGAATCGAATCGTTTTAATTTTCCCAATCAGCATTGTACGAATATATATTAGTACTTTCCCTTCCATTCTTTTTTGAGAATACAATTAATAACTCAATAAAAAGTTTTCAGCATTATAGCCACGTAAATCTTTACACAAATAACGTTTCGACCAAAGTAATCCCCGCCGACGCCGAGGTTCTGCATGTCAGTGATGCATATAATTGTATTTCATGTCCCTTGGACGCACTGGTTTACCTACGGCGTGACGTTACGAGAGCAACTGTTGAGCTCAGTCGCTAACCGACATTTGAACGCTGAGAATTTCGTAATCACTGGATCCAAACAATTTTTTGTCTGTAATCTCCTGTCTTTGTTAAAACTCTTCGTCTCTAGAGCAGTTGATTCTTTGATGAAGTTGTCCTACAAGATGCTCGTGTGGGCTTCTTGGGCGTCAACATCACGCTATGTTCGACATTAGCCCATTTTACTGTTTGAGCCGAATAAATTTTTCGTGTTCTATGCTCCTTTCTTCAACAATTCAACCAGTTTGTTCAATATACTTGGCACCACAGCCAGGTGGAATTCTATATTTTCTACTGAAATCGAATAATTGCATGTTTCAATTTAGTTAATCAAACAAAGGAAATGAATAAGACGTTTTTGGTTATGTCGCTAATCGTATTTGTTAAAGATTGTGAAAAAAAGCAGCTCCTCTTGGTAATTTCTTGCTGTCTTCTACAATATTGTTAGTGTTAATAAGAGTAATGTTGGAAGTAGAGGACTGTGATATGATAGGTGGGTGAGTTACTTGTAATGTGTTGTTTACGTTTTAAAAAAGATATGAGAAAAATAAAAGATTAATACACAGTACCAGCTAATTAGGCATACTCTTCCGAAAGACATCAGGGTCAGAAAAGAACAAGAACTGGCAAAGGGAGATCGATAAGAAAGTTAAAGCAATTTCAAACCCAGATCGGATCCCATGGATGCTAATCTAGGTCGCAGGCTCCACAAGTTGTTAGCCACGGCGGGTAAGGTTGATTTAGAGAAGAAACTTTAATGAATCCTTTTACAGAAATAATAAAAATAAAAAGGAACTCAGATTTTTCTTTGCAATATCTGCCGGCTTTACATGAACTACTTTGCAAGTGGTAGATTTAACTATCTGCCTACATGGTCCTAATTATGACGTCTTACGTACCGAAGAACGACACCATGTGTTAATTCTAGATTTTTGGCGGTTCAGCGTAGCTTATCAAAAAACTTATTGTTGTAAAATGCACGAAGGTTCGTTCATTTTTTGACTAAATTTCAACTTTTACTGAAAATCAAAAATTCGGTACATCTGTCGATATAGAGAACACCCAAGAATATATGTACTTATATTCGACACAGAGTTTATCGATAACACAAGTATTCTTCTCGTTTAAACTACGAATTATTCATTTAATCGTGATCACATTAGCATATAGACAGTAAAGCAAACATATATAAATAATAGCTAAAGTACTTCCCGCTGTTAGGATTTTGCTAACAAGATACGCGCTTGTGGCTATGGTAAGCACACGCTCCACAAAAATGTTCACCGACGACATACTAGCTTCTCACCGAACACGTGGTCCCGTGACAGTGATGCTGTTTTATGCACCATTATATCGACTTCAGACGTATTTTGGACAATGGGTGGTTACCTTAACCTAATCTTTTTTGTTGTGCACACAGTTGCTAAAATTTAGCGTCAGATGCAAGGTGGGAAAATCATTAATTCTTTCACGCAGTAATACACAGCAACATGTGATGGTTACTTTCCACCCGTTAGTTTTGTAAATTTTCGTCTACTAGAAATATCCGTGTTCCGTAATCTTTGTTTGCACTAGTCATCACCTCACACTCGAGCCGTGAGTTCCGCTGCGGCTGTCGGACACACGTTTCGCGGAGGGGCGGATGGGAGGAGGAGAAAGACGAGGGAAGCCGTTGCCAACTTGACTGAGATTAATAGCCAGCCAGCTAGGTCTGGTAATAACGCCGGAGAGGAGCCCTAATGAAGCCCAGCCTGCCGATTGATTTCCTTTGGAGAGCCAGCACTGCCAGCGTATGACTTGCATCGGCTCATCCAGTTCAGATACGACAGGTTGAGGACAGCGGCCATAACCGATAACTAGAAGCTTCTTTATAGGGAATTAGAACGATTTACTGCTAAGAATCCGTAGCAATACCATATTTATTTCAAAGACTATGAAATTTGATATCTGTTCGTATCCCCGTTTCACAACGAATTTTGACGTTCCTTTAAAATGAGCTTTACGTCTAGAAGTGGTTTCGTTTTTTAATGTGAAGTGCACTAGGACGCTTCATGATTGGCGTTTTAAAGTCTCCCTTAGTTGGTTTTTTTCTCAGGTTGATCTGAGTCGCAACAAACCTAAATAGTTTGGCATATTGCAACTCTGTCAAGAAATTGATCTTAATGACGTTTTATTTCCTTTAATCCAAATATGATATCTTATAGTTCATCATTTGGTTGTAAAAGAATCTGATATCTTCTCTTTTAACGCTGACAACAAACGGATTTTGTACATTCTCTTAGTTATAATAATCAGGAAACTTATCCATTCCAAGTGGATCCTCTCTTCTTACAAAGCTTTGGCGAAATAAATGTGAAAATTGATTCTTTACTAACACTAGTTTGAATCCACTGCACGCGAATAATGAAAGTAAGAGCATGTGAAATAGAGTTGAGTATACGGCAAAATATGACTGTGGGAAGAAATAGTTTTGGCTATGAAGTGTCTTTCTTATTTTTTATTACTGCAATTTATTGTTTCTTATACTCTTTGATTTCGATGTAGAAAACCGAAAATCTCCGGATCCACTACTTTCCATTAAAGTTTTAAAATAATTGTAAGAAAAATTGCGAGGGAAACACGAAACATGAGGCATCAAATGGTATCTTCAAAACAATAATAATCCTACATGAGACGAGTGATTAACGAATTCATCTTTTTTACTAACTTCAAAAATTTTCAGTATTGTTTCTTGGTTGCTTGTAATTCTTCAGTATTTTTGTAGGTATGCTTGTGGTGTTATATACAGCCACATTAATATGAGGTATCAGGGTAACGCAGCAATGTATGTAGTACGCAGATTTAGCGTAATATTTCCAAGGTGTGGGAAGCATTTTCTGCTAAGCAGAGGTCAGCGAAATTTTAGCCTGTTACGCCGAACTCTCCATTCAAGCCGAAACGAAAGACAACACACACATACACACACACAATAGAACTTGCCAGTTTGAAAAGGCAGATATACGACCTTTCACCGCTCAGTGTGGAGTCAGCCGCATTTCCGTGCGTGGACAGTGTTGACGAGTGAGATTTACTTAGAACTCTTAAAGCACTAAGCTGGCGTGACCAATTACAGATACGTGATAACGTCAAGACACTCCAAATTAGAGATTCTGTGAATGATTACTGCGAGAGATGGAAAACCGAATGGACACGGAATAAGTACGACAGTTCACGAAGAAATCATCCAATCCCGTCAAAGGGAAGATGTACTGAATCTGAGTGTGTTTGGAGGGGCGAATGTTTTGCCAATAGTGTTTTAGTATATAAAATTGTTACTGTTTTATGTATATTATTGTTTCATGTCCGCCAATGGGGAGAGAGGCAGGATCTCCTACAGCGAGGATTCGATCACAGAAAATCCGCCAAGGAGTAGGAGCAGCGACCCGAAGTTTTAAAAGGTGACGAGAGAAGCTCCTCGGGTTTTTTGGGTCTTCGTGTCTTAACTTGTGCGTGGGCGCCAGAACGATCAAAAAGCCGACAGCATATCAAGCGATCGGTTATGTCTTCATTTGGAGTCACAAGTTGACATATAAATTCAGTGTGAAATCGGAGGTTGCAGATACGTCATTGCGACCAGACGGTAAAGGAAAAACTTTTCCCACATTGCTAATATTGTGTTTGCACTTAAAACCTCCATGGTTGTCCAACTTAATGCTCTGAGCGGAGAAGTGCGCACTTTAAGAATCCTCACTCTCCGATATGCAAACTGAGAAATTAGCCTTGGCATTGTATAAGTTGGATTCAGTAGTTTCTATGAATAAAACAAGTGATATTAACTTTTAACAATTAATCTCATTACATGTCCTGCTTAAAACAGTAAATTATGATTTTTGTCTTGTATTACTTAATTATTTAATTTTAGTGGCCATTAATGTAGGACAAAATTGTTGTTTGTGTATAATTTTTGATTGTTTATTGTTATTAAATATAAATACACCTTATATCTGTTGGTCATCAGTTAAAGAATATATTGTCAAGTTATGACTGTTTCATTCTTATTAATGACTAGCTGTTACCCGCGACTTCGTACGTGTGGTTTTAGAATTTGATTGCTAGTATTGGATACACAAAGCTGAAAGTTAGCTAAGATATGTCGGCATAATATGACGCGAACGCTATCGATATACCATTCTACCGTCGATCCTGTCTCATTTATTCATATCGAAAAAAAGTATCCTATTTCGTTCTTAATGATACAAATTATTTCGGTATATTGGTATACACATATAGTCGTCAAAACGTAAAAAGAAAAGACGGAGACCGCCAAAGATTTGCCAGAATATGGTATCCTTACTACAAAATCCTAGGCTTGGCTCAAACTATGAAAAACAATTCATAAAAATTATTGCTACCAGTTTTTTTTTTTTTTCTTTTTCAGTGGGGTTTGAACCTGAAGCCACACGGGAGTTTTCTTCAGAAGCTGGCACGTTACCACTGCGCTACGCTGCCATTGCTCTCTAACATTACGCATTACAAAGACATATAGATATTATGCGTTTGTCTTTCACAATTCAGATAGTTTTCATAATTTAATGACAATATGTTTTTATCTATACAGAATATGGTATCCCATGTCCATCCTAATGTCAAATTTCATCACAACTGGAGTAGCCGTTTAGCCCAAGAAACGTAACAAACAGACATAGTTACTTTCGCATTTATAATATTAGTATGTGTTAATAAATCATTTCGGGCACCTTTTTCAATCCACAATTTAAATAATCATATGCGTTTTAGTAAATTTAACATTTTATTACGGCGGTATACCGTACCGTTTATTTTTCAATTTTTTATTGTAAAACATGTCCCTACGAAGTAATCAATAATAGATTTTTTCTTATGTTTTTACTTCTCATCGACGTCGAGATGATAACATAAGTAAAATTACGACAGGCTAATTCTCTATTTCTTATCTGTAGAGATGAGTTTTTTTTTTACTTATAGCTCTACGCCTCATCGACGTCGAGGTCATTAGTGGTGGGATAGGACTGAGGACAGGAAGGAATTCGGCCATGGTATTTTGGAGGAAGCATCCCGGCATTCGCCTGGAGTGATTTGAGGAAACCATGGAAAACCCCAATCTGGATGCCCGGACGGGGATTCGAACCGGCGTCCTCCCGAATGCGAGGCTAGAGCGTTAACTGCTGACACACCACTCTCGGTCATAGATGAATTTAGTTTCTCTGTCGAATATTGATTAGTAAGTATTGACGGATGTATGGGCATCATAATATTAATAAATTAATTCTGAGGAACGGAACAACAGACACGGAGAAAGCTGCTCGCGGTCTAAGGAGAATCACGAATACCGTATCCTTGGGGTGCATAATGGCTGGGAAATACACGGCCGAAAGCGACTGGGCGAAGGAAGGCGAGTTTGAAATATGCCCCCGGGTGTTATGCAATCCCAAGCTACCGCCTCGTAAAGCACGGCTGCATCCCCTCAGTCGCTGCGGGGAATATTACGAACCCACCCTCGGCTACTACGACTACTTCTATAAGCCATATTCCTACAGCCAGCCCGGCTGGGAATCGTCGTGTTCTGAAAGTCAAATGCCCGCCCGCCCCATTTTAAATGTGGTCGTGGTGCGCCATATTTTTCGGCGTGATGGCCCGTAATGGCAGTGTAGCCGGGTCCGCGCCTCGGCCGCCGCGGGAATTGGGGACATAATTCCAGTACGAGGGCGGAATGGAAATAGTCGCCGGCGACAAGGAAAGCGGCCGCGCTGCAAGATTGCGGACGTGCCTCGTCCAGTGTAACACGGCGGAGAACAAGTTCCGGCCGACAGACTCGCAATCAATCATTTATGATCTCTGTTAACCATTTTAAAAAAAGCATAAAAATGTCATCACTGTGAACTAAAACTATTTGAAAACTTAAAAAATTTCTAAAGTATTCGGTGATTCAACACAAATCCTGTTTTTAAATCCTATGTTTGTAACAATACACAGTATAATGTTTCTTGTATAAATTTTCGGCAGATATTTACTTTTTGCGTTTTGAAAAAGTCATTTTTAGCCTTATGTCCGTCTGTCCTGTCTATCGCTGACAAATGCCTGTAATACCGATAATTTGTGAAGTAGGGAACCAATTTGTAGGAGACAAGACACAATGGATATGGAGAACGAATTCTAAAGCAGATTTTCTTTTTTAAACTCCAATTTTAAAACTGTTAAGTTGGATATTTTTCAATAATTTGGTTATTTTCGTATAAATTTGAAGAACTTTCAGGAAAAAATTGAAAAAGATCTGAATAGAGCATTCTGGTAGCCCAATGATTAATGCGCTCACCTAAGAAATTCTGGGAACCGAGCTGGTGTGTCAGGGAAATTTTAACGACTTTCCTTCGTTCGTTATGATGCTGCTTGGCTTGGAATCCATATTAAACTGTCGATTGCAACATCCTTACTCTCGCTTCTAACAGGGGCCCTCTGTCTGTTTCGTGCGTATGAGCAGGTTGTTGCCTCCACTTTTCTCTTTACCAAAACAAACTTTAAATTTACTATTTATTCTTTTGCAATTTATTTCCTTTTACTCAGTACTTCGAACTTTATTGAAAGGTATTATTATTGGAGTAAATAATAACACAATATGCACTCAATTCAGTTTATTATGTATTTGTTGCCGAACAAATCAAAACAACACAAATCTTTTCAAATTTCCTCTTTAGTACTAATATTTTCCAGCTCACGTACACATCTTTCAACCCACTCTAACATACAATTGGAGCCCCTGCCTCAGCACTTACACCACGTCCTTACTGTTCAACAACCTCCCGCGGACTGTAATGAATGTAATGTAGCTATGTTACGAGCGTATTGCACTGCGCGGCAACTAGCTAGCTGGCGGGCCTTTCTTGCGCAGCGACAACAATGGCCTCATTGTTATTATTTGAATTAGAAACAGAAATCTGTAACCAACTTTGAAATAAACTACTGTAATTAGAAATATTATGGATCGGGGTGCGCTGGGTTACATGTTGAATATATTTCACATGACCCAGCCAAGACAGAGGAAAAAAGCGTGGCATATCAAAATTCTGTCACCAGGTCCTTAGATCACGCCAGTCTACTTTACTTACAGAATGAAAAAAAATTATTATGCCAATATTAAAAACCTTCGGTGAGTTACTCTGAACAAGTTAGCTGTGACGATAACGACCCGACCCGTACCTCATCGCTGACAAGCAGAGTTTCAAACAAGTGTTTGACGCAGTACGTAATGCGCTTAATTTCAAAGCAAAAGAACGCAGGTTCGAGCTCAATTTGTAATTATACTAATTAAAAAACTCAAAATTGATACTTTTTGTCTATTTAAAAATCAAAGTGAATTTTATAAACAATTTTTGAAACTGTAAGGTTTCACAGCTTGATTGTAGTTTTGAACACAAAAACGTGACTGATGATTTCATTTATGATTATTTGATTTCTTTACATATACATTAATTACCTACCGGGGAATCCCATCGGGATGATAACATTTTTTGAAATGTACAAAATGCTCCCCACCTCTCCGGAACAAAAAATGATTACAAAATTGACGTTTATTCGAAACATCGCCACTATGCTTCTAACAGTTTCTAACTCAATCTGTTCTGCTGCCAATCTATTGATATATTCCCGATGGAGAACGTGTGACGTGAGGATGGGTATCCTCGCAAGATTCTATTAACAGAATGTTTTAAGATTATGAGCACCAATCGTCTTAGATGGTGACGTCGTGGTGCTACTGTCAGACTGCTGCTCGATAGTAGCACTGAAAAAGGGAGCAGCGCATTATTCCGAAAAGTCAATGGACTACTCATTCAATCCACGCTCTCACATAAAATAACTGTTGTGGTGGATGTCAACTTAAACAAATCTTTCATTGTTTAATCCCTCTGAAAAATTGTTTTTTTTTTGCTATTTATAATAAAAATCTGAATTTTACATTTTCTTTTTAAATTATGCTATTTAAGTTTTAGGGACCTGTTCTGTAAGGAAAAAAAAAAAAAAAATTAGATTTGATATGAATCTTTAAGCTCAGAACATCAGTGCATTGAGCGATTTAAAAAAAAAAAAAATCATTTTCTTTACAAATTTATTATTGTCCACCTTTCGATAACTCCGTTTAATTAAAACCCATAAAAATAGATGTTGGTTAAGGAGAAAAAAAAAAACAATACTTCAAGGTGCCCGGTTGTTAGATTGTTAAAGGTAATCATAACTTATCCTTGTCAATTATCAAGTAGTTATTAGGAACACAATTAATCCTAGGTGACTAAATCTGGCGTGAATAGCAATTTGAGACCTGAATACACTTACGTCTGGCAGCTCGATATGAAAATCGAAGAATTTGTTTGATAAGTCTGCGAGGAGTCGTCATTAATTGTAGGAGTGAGTTCCCAGGTATCGGCGGGGCTCTGTCGCCAGGTGTGCACGCCCCTCTCTCCTGCTTTCCCCGCCCGCCCGCCTCGTTCTTTCCAACAGGCTACTTAAAGCTCCCCCAACCATCCTTTCACTAGCAATTTTACGGGGGCTATAAAAAGAGGCTCGGCACAAGTGTAATGCCGGCAAGGGTGGCAACATTGGCGAGGGGGAAAAAGAGAGCGTTCATAGCGAAACAACGGCAGTTTAGTAAAGCAAATCTGCAGTCGTGTTAGCGAGGGGAGCGCGGCGGCTGACGTGTGTTCCAACACTCCACTGCGTCTGTCGAAACGACCCCGAGTCGAACACTTCGTCTGACACGTCGATTAGGTGGACAGCGCTTGTCTGTCGTTTACACTCTGAAAGCCATGTCTATTATTTACACTTTGTTGAAGGACTCTGAAAAACAAAATATTTTCCAGTTCAGAATATTACGGCTTGGATTTAATGGGAGAATTTGGGGCTGCAGATGCAATTATAATTACTTTTTACTACAAGATAGTACATGTTGTTCATAAGTCACGATGCAACAGTGAGTTTCTGTCTTCCATTTAACACTACCGAGCGTGGTGGGTGAGCGCTCTGGCCTCGCAATCGGGAAGACGTGGGTTCGAATACCCCTCCGGCCACAATACAAACCTCCGTTTAACACTCCTTTAAACAAATTAAATAAAAATATGAAAACGTTTATCACTTCTGTAAACAAAAGTGATTATATTTTAAAAAGCTACTTTATAGTCTTTAAATGATTGTTACATCCGACCAAATAAAGAACAAACGGAAACAATGCTAGACATTAGTCAAGGCTCAACAAACAATCTGAATCTGCACATAGTATGAGTTTACAAGGACAATAATGAAAGCCATAGATAATATTAAAGAATTAATTCTCAATAACTGCTTTGCTTTCAGTAATAATCTAATTAAATTTCAAAAATTTCCTTCTCTGCTACGTAAAGGTCTATTTTTAAAGGGACACTCATTAGTGAATTTCAAACAATCTACACATCTGTGAATTTAGGTTGCCGTTATAAACCATTTGTGCTTCAAGGAATATCTGTAATAAGACATTAAATAGTTTTGGTTTCTGCATAAAAACCAAATACGGTTGTGTAACACCGCAACCATATTTGAACACTTCACGGTGTGCTCATTACGGGTCGCATTCCTGAATTCTCTTTTCCTCTGGCCTTCAGTGATCCAGCTCGCAGCGAGTTTATCTCTCTCCGTCCCACGTCCAGGTTTTTATCGACATCAGTGACCAAGTTGCAGTTGAGTTAATAGGTGTGTCCAATCACTCTAGTACATTCACCTTCCAAGTAGTGTTAATATCTTAGCTGTCGATGTACCATAAAACCCTTCCAGAACTATTCAAGCAAAACGTTTGCATCATAGATAACAGCCGAGGATCAAAATATAGCATTAGTCCCAAGAAAGAACACAAAACATTAACAATGGAAATTTTACCACCAGATTTACCGGAATCCTAGCCGATAGAAACAACGACTTCTCAGCATGTATTCACGTTAGGTGGCCAATTCTACCAGGGCCTGCGTAGTGCCACCTTGTTTCCTATAACTCAGATTGTTTTCTTGGGCACTTATCCCATTGACGGCAAAATACCATTGAAGCAGTAAGAAAAATGGCTGCAGGCACCTGTTTTCAGTTGTACGATGTCTTTGGATACAAAAATAATCTTCGTTTTCTATGATCTCAAATATGGGTGTGGTATGTAACAGTTACTTGCAAAAAATTTATGAAAGTAATAATTCAGTTCAACATGATTCTTGTCTTAAATTTAATACACTGAGACGTCAATAAAACTCTCAACTTTTTCTTTCCTTATCAATTATCAACATTTAGTGTGTTCCTGCAAAAAGAAAAAAGATTATAAATATTTGTAATGCAATTATTCTCAAAACTATAGCGATGAAGTTACTGAGATAGGGAACGTAAATTGGTAATGGTAATCTTTGACCTTATGAGCGCGTAACGTCACAGAATACCCACACACGCCTACCCTTCTTATTTCAATTCGCGCTGCTAATAAGTTAAAAATAAAGGTACTTTCTTGAAGTTAAAAATTTTCACTGTTACACAGTAGTTTGTAACATCTATTATGAACAGAATATCATTTTTTTTTTTTTTTTTTTTGTTTTTTTTTTTTGCTGTCACCAGTCTTTAGACTGGTTTGATGCAATCCTCCAGCCCTTCCTATCCTGTGCTAACCTCTTCATTTCTATATAACCCTTACAACCCACGTCCTCAATTTATCTGCTTCATATATTCTAATCTCTGTATTCCTCTACAGTTCTTAGCTTCGACTGTTCCCTCCACTAACAAATTAACCAAACCAGCATGTCTCAACATATGACCTACCAGCCTGTCTCTTCTATAAACTTCTTTTCTCACCCATCATTTCTAAAACTCGTTCATTTCTTACTTTGTCTGTATACCTAATTTTCAGCATTCTTCTGTAACACCACATTTCAAATGCTTCAAGTTTCTTTCTTTCCGGTATTCCTAAAGTCCATGTTTCGCTACCGTAAAGTGCCGTGCTCCACACATAGAGTTTTAAAAAGTTCTTTCTAATTCCTAGGTCAATATTTGAAACTAAAACGTTTCTCTTTTACATGAAGGCTCTTTTTGCAAGTGCTATTCTGCTTTTAACATCATTCCTGATTCGGCCATCGGTTGTAATTTTACTTCCCAAGTAACAGAATTCACTTACTTCTCCTATTGCATCCAATCCTATTTTTATATTTAATCTACTAGTGATTGGTATCATTTTTGCTACATTTCATCACTTTAGTCTTGCTTTGATTTATATTCAGTTTAAAATCTTCCTTCAGTATTTTGTTCATGCCATTCAGTAACTTTTCAATTCTCAATATCTGCTAACAAGACAATGTCATCAGCAAATCGTAGCATACTGATTTTTTCTCCTTCAAAACTTATGCCACATGTAAATTTGTCTTTGATTTTCTTCATTGCTTCTTCTACATACAAGTTGAATATTAACGGGGATAGACTACAACCTTGTCTCACACCCTTTTTAACTGATGCATGTCTCTCGTGATTCTCTACTTTTATTACAGCCACTTGATTCTTATATAGTTTATAGAGTATTCTTCTATCTCGATACTTTAGACCTGACTTCTTTAAAATTTTGATCATCTTGTCCCACCTAACATTATCAAAAGCTTTTTGTAAATCAACAAATGCCATAAAAGTATCTTTGTTTTTCTTGATCCGCCCTTCAAGTATTAATCTTAAAGACCGAATTGCTTCCCTTGTACCACGATTTTTCCTAAACCCAAACTGATCTTCACCTACTATATCTTCTACTACCTTTTACATCCTTCTGATTATTATTCTGGTCAGTAATTTTGAAGCTTGTGATGTTAGACTAATGGTGCGATAATTCTCACATTTGTCGGCTTGTGCTTTCTTTGGAAGTGTGAAGATGATATTTTTATTAAAATCAGTTGGAATTTATCCTGTTTCATAACTTTTTGATATCAGCTTGAATAATGTTTCGATTCCTTCCTCTCCTAGGGATTTAAGAAGTTCTGCAGGGATCTCATCTGCAGGGATCTCTATCTTCTGAGCTTAAAAGAGGTTTCCCATCGGTGGCTTTAATGTTCATATCTCTTTTCTTCATTTCTCCAAAATTCTGTTTGATCTTTCTATATGCAAAATCTACTTTTCCTGCGACCATTTCCTTTTCTACTTCTTCACACTTTTCTTGTAGCCATTTTTCTTTTTCTATTTTGAATTTACTATTTATTTGATTTCTAAATTGCCTTTACTGCTTCTTCCTGCTTCATCCTGAGCATTTTTGTACATCCTCCTCTGATCCATCAGCTCCAAAATTTCTTCTGTGCTCCAAGGTTTTCTGGCACCTTGTTCCCTAAAGCCTTATGTTTCTTTATTAGCTTTCATTATTTCGGTCTTTAATGCATTCCATTCGTCCTCGGTTGAGCTCCTTTCACAGTTACTTCTTAGACCTAAGTCTACCATTTCCAAAAAATTTTCTCTCGTGCTAGATTGTTTCAGTTTATTCACTTCCAGTCTGTTCTGCTTATGCTGCTTCCTTATTCGCTTGAATTTCAGCCTACACTGTATTACTATCAAATTATGGTCCGAGTCTACGTCTGCTCCTGGGTACGCTTTACAGTCTAGAACATGATTCCTGAATCTCTGTTTGACCATGATATAATCTAGCTGATATCTGCCTGTATCCCAAGGACGTTTCCAGGTGTATATTCTTCTTGCATGGTTCTTAAACAGTGTGTTCGCCACTACTAGTTTATATCTTTCACAAAATTCTAGCAACCTTCTTCCTCGGTCATTTCTTTCTCCTAGACCAAAACTTCCTACAGTATTCCCCTCTTTTACTTCTCCCACTATTGTATTCCAATCATCCATGATTATTAGATTTTCCTCCCCTTACACATATTGGATTAGTTCTTTGATTTCAGTGTATTTTTTTTCTATTTCTTCGTCATCTTCCTGTGACGTTGGCATATACACTTGTACTAATGTGGTTGGGACGGGCTTAGTTTCTAACCTCGTCAAAATAATCCTGTCACTAAACTGTTCATAATAACTCACCCGTTTCCCTACTTTCTTGTTCATTACAAATCCTACACCAGTGACTCCATTGACAGCTTGTGTGCTAATTATCCTGTGTTCCCCAGTCCAGAAATTATGTGCGTCCTTCCATTTAATCTCACTAATTCCAACAACATCTAACTTAAGTTGTTCCATTTCCCTTTTTAAGTTTTCTAACCTACCTGCCCTATTCAGACTTCTAACATTCCACGCTCCGAATCGTAGAATGTTTCTATCCAATCTGACGACTCCTCCCTGAGCAGTCCCCACCCGGAGATCCGATTGGGGGACTATTTTACCTCCGGAATATTTTACCCAAGAAGAAGCCATCATGATATATGTAATTTGAGAGGATTACATGTCCTCGGGATACCCTTTGGGTCTTTAATGCAGTGGTTTCCCGTTCCTTCTGCATCCCTATGCCGTTGATCATTTCTGATTCATCCGTCTTTAAGGGCCGTTTCCAACCACAAGGGCAAGAGGGTACCCTGAACCGCTCCCCGCTCTTCCGCCCTCATTTCTGAGGCCGTTGGCAAGCAGTGGGTGACTCCTTATACCGGGAATCTTTCAGCCGCCAGATCCTCGTCCGTGCAAACAGGGTGTACCACGTGAAGGAGAGGTTGACATTTGGTTGGGAAAGACTAGTATAGTCTCTCCCAAACCCTTACACCCCAGAATATCAATGCAGCCGCTTTAAGAAAAAGAAATGAATTGATTAGTTGTTTGGATAATATGAGAGTGATAATACTGAGCTGACTTTTCCGAACTGCCTAAATCGCTCCTTGTTACATTTTTTTAGGGACTATTAAGGACAAAAAACACACATCTGGTTAGACAGTTCTAAATCTATCGAATAAAGTGCCTGGCAAAAAACTGAAGCTCTCAGAAGAGGACGATAAAACGAAATGAAACCTCACGGATTGAGAGGGTATGCGATTTTATTTCAATGATTGCAAAATAGTGATCTTAGAAAGAACTTATCAGTATAACGTTGCACCACCTCTGGCCTGGATGCATGCACTGATTAGGCTGGAAAGTGTTTCATAAAGCCTTGCTATCCTCTCCTGAGGCAACCCAAACTGATCCACTACTGTTGAAATTGGTCTTTGATATTCTGGCGCTTGGACGGAGTTGACGACTGAGCTGATCTCACACATGTTCTGCTGGGGATCTTGCTGGCCACGAGAGTACATCAACATAACGCAGACAGTTGATAGGGACACGTGCCGTGTGTGGAGGAGCATTGTACTATTTCAAAATGGCACCATTATACAGTCACATGAAAGGACGTTCATGGGAATGTAGGACGTCTGTGACCTACCGTTGTGTCATCAGAGTTCCCCCAGTCACAAAAAAGGAGTGGACAAACTTTGAACTAGACTAACAGAGGCTTCGAATTCTATGACAACATACTATTACCAGTTGGTAATGAAATCACATATTCTTTCACAAATCTCTTGCGATACGTCGTAAGTTTCTAATCTTCCTAAAGAGACGATTATGTGGTTACGTGATGCAATGTCAGAAGCTCTCTACAAATCAAACAAAACATGTAACTTGAAACCCTACATCAATAACTTGCATAACGTCGTAACGAAAAAGGGCCAATATGTAGTTTTAGAAATGTGTTTCCATGTAAGAATTTAATAATGTTCATACATATAAAACTTCCATAAATCCAATGAATACCTGGGTGCGTCATCATCCTGGGCTCATGGAAACTATTTATTCTGACCACGGAAGCTATAGATTGTACTAGAGATAATTGTTTCAGAGATTGATCGATAGTTCACGGGGTGTCTTCGATAATCTTTCTTAAAAATTGATGTAAATTGTGTAATATCCCAGTCATAGAGCACATTTTTCGTCTTTACAACTTAAGATATACATCGGAAGGAACAATTCAATTTGAGTTGCATGCTCCGAGAATACTCCTACCTGATACTATCGGTACCAGATTTTTCCCCCACTTTAGAAACTTTGTTTTACAATATCTGCAGTATCTAAATCCAAATAATCCAAATTACGTGTCATGATGAGGTTGAAACAAACTGAAGATTCTGTTTGCTTCTTTAACATATATGAATGTGTTCCAGAACGACTATACAGAACATAATACGAAGATTACGTTATTCAGATGGCAACTCTCACTTGCCATCTTCAAAGAGAAGGACCTATGAACCTGGTGACAAAATGTCTATTTTTCAGATAAAAATGTAATAAGTCATACAGGTAGAAGTTGAAATGTAAAGTATATTCATTGATAAAAGTAATCTTACGAACATGTTTTATGTCTAGTTAAGAAAATTTAATATTAGTTGGAATCCTTGTTGTTCAATTCATTGACGTTCAGGTACGCTCAAATACTGCTAAACTGAGCTTTTAATTTATCATTAAAAACTGGTAAAATGAAGAGACAGAGATTCATTTCAAAATTTTATTCATCAATATTCTTTTTTAAGTTATTGCATTTGGTTTACCCTTTTTCTAGGTGTAATAAGAGTTCCAGCCACGTTTCATTCATCCCTTTGGATTTCTTCTGTCGCAATCACCATCCCCTCCCACGCTGCCAGTCATCCGTAGCAGTTCAGGAAGGCGGCTTCCAGCTATGCCTGAGACATCAGTGTCCGAGGGTGGACCTGTTATCCCGAAAGCTGGCGCCAAGTCCCTGTGACAGCGTGATTCGTCGGAGCTCGAGTATCGAAAGCCGACGCCATGAATCAACACCAGTCGAGACTGATCGTGGCTTCAAGAGTCTCTTATCCATTGTTCTGGAAGGCCATAGCCAAGAAACGAGAACGATGATAGAACAAAAGAATTTCTGTTTGCAACTAGTGGATCTAATTTACGTGTAAAATTTAGGGAGCTTGCTTTCCTGCGTTAGTATGCAAGCGTTTTCTATGAATACACTCAGGCCACAAATCATAGATTAGGCTCAAGGACCTTGGAGGAAAGACATAGTAGGTTCTAGGAGACTGAAAAAACAAATAAGAAAAGTTTCTGGCAACTTACAAGGAAATGATAAACTGTCTTGATTCGTGCCAGGTGGGGGAGGGAGGGGGGGGAGCTGTGTCACTCACATGGGCTTTCTTAACACTAGTAACGAATGTTTGGTTCATTGACTTAAGATTAAGGTAACGGGGTACCTACATATACTACCTCTTCCCATAGGACTCGCGGAGGTAAAGCTTCGCATTACTAGTAAAATCTTTTCGGCACTAGAAGGGGTGTGACTGCCGGCCTCGGTAGCGTAGGGGCTAGAGCACTAGCTCCACGTGCCGAAGGTCGCCGGTTCGAATCCGGCCGCGGGCATGGATGTTTAAGTGTTGTGTGTTGTGTGTCTGTGTGAATGTCCTGTCCGTCCTGTGGTGTCTATACATAGGAAGCATAAATGCACTGGAGAAACTAAAAAATTCACATGATATATAAACACATTGAGCTGGCTGAATGGCTTAGTCGCCGAAAGCCATTTAAAAAAAAAAAAGAAAAAAAAAGGGGTGTGACGGGGTCAGTGCCACGCACCATCCGCTTTCCCTCCACGGTACTCATTAGACAGCGGGCCGAGTGGGCCTGCTGGGGCTAAACCGATACTTGAGCTTACACACTTCAGAAGCCACCCCATATGTAAAGTTATTTTCTGCATAGTGAGGCTACCGAGTAATCACCGCCGCCGCTGGATTTTGCTGAAAGGAGGAAATATCAGCCGTTACAGGTGAAACGGACTCTCTGCTAAGAACCGAGCTCTCCAACCACAAGAGCGCCCACGGAGCCAGCAACGTTTTGCAGAAAAAGGTTTATTCATTGTTAGTAGTGGTCTTGAGTTAAATTACAAATTTAACTATTGTTGAAGAGAAGTCGCCGATTTTTACATAATTGTTGGCTTTTTATTCTATTCAGTACAGCACGATTACACAAGAAGTATGAAATGTAATTTAAAGCCGGAACATAACAAAATTCTCGGTGAACGTTAATGTCGAAACACATAGTGTCAAACTATTTTACACTTAACTGTCAACATCTTAAGAATTTATTTTTCAATTTTCGAAGCTCCTGGTCATAGTACTGAATACTATGTAAAGTTATTTTCTACATCGTGAATATCTCTAATCCATCATATATAACAGTTGATGGAAAATTCTGTGGAAACACTTTTATTTTTATTTTTTTTTAATCTCTTCATTTGCCCCTATAGCTGACAGTCTGAATTAGACAGTTCTTAAGTCGACACATTTTGTATCTGTAGTAGACACCGTTTCCATAATTCTAAACTACCACCACGGTCAGGAAGGAAAGAACAAGAGTTAACCAAGGGAGATCGAGGGGCAAGTTGTCAGAAGATGCCTGGCTTAAGTGGGATCGATTGCAAATCCAGTTGACGTTCGATGGGTGCCAACTTAAGTCCCACAAGTCGTGAGCCCATGGAAGATACTCTAGACTTAGAGAAGCACTCTACACTAAATACTCTTATAAAACAACGGTAACAATTGAAGAAAAATAATAAAAACGATTCAGATAATGTAACAATATCCGTTTGCACTATCTGCCTACTTTACATGAGGTACTTAATGAGTGATATCTGCCTGTGACATAACATACATAACTACAAACTACTAAACTATATACCGAACACCAATACTAGGTTCAGAATGTTGTGCCGTAGCTTACATATAGTAATCATTGTGGACTACAGGAAAATTTCCTTTCGTTCATGTTTAGCGTCAAACCTAAATTTGATACTCCTCTAGATTGAAGGAAGACGCAAGAAATTACGAACCTATATTCGACACAAACAGAAATATTTTTCTCTTTTAAGCTAGGAAAACATTTTCTCATGATCGCATGTATTTATTCACTTTCAATACAAAGTAAAGCAAAGTTACATAACTGAGTGTTTAAGTACTTTATAACATTATGATTTCGCTAACAAGATACCATCGCATTGACGGATCTACATGACAATGTCCTGGTTTTATTTTCTGTTTTCTCGTTCAAAATATTTACTTAAATTCCAACCTGATACAATTTCATGTCGAGTATAGGCCCACTCGACAATGGCTCCTATTACATTAATTCGTGCAACACGAACATCCGTTGTACCACTTGAAAGAATCTACATTCAGCTTACGAGCCATTAATTGGTGGCCGATGGTTCAAGGGCTTAAGTTACTAATAGACTAGTTCTACTGTGTAATAGAAATTGTTTTTTTTATTTTCAAGAGAAACGACCACTTACAAAGAACATTTTTTATTTAGTTCAACAGGTATGTTAAAATTCGGCGATCAAGCTCAGCAGTATAACTAACAGTTCTGTGCCCATTAGAAATCAGTGGCTACTAAATGTAGTAACATCTAAGGCCACTACAACAGATTCCGATATAGCTCAACATACTAGGACTATTTAATACAAATGTGACCTGTTGAGCTCTTACTACACCTTGGAGTTAGCAGGATACTAGACAAATGAAACCATCACCGCAATAAACAGTAGTTCGACAACATGTTCTCTCTCTACCTGTGTCCTAGTTACCAACCAACTCCCCACTCCTCTCAATTTTACCTTTCAGTTCATTGGCATTTCCTACGTATCCAATCAGTATTCAATTAGAATATTTTTTGCCATTGACCTAGGCGCTGTTACATTTTCTTAAATTTTTTTTTTGAGTTAATACTCTTATTATCGGCTCTGCAAATATATCTTACAGCAAATAAACAATTGACACTACTTTTAAACACGGATCTTGAGATGTGAAAAGTCGCCAGTCTTTAATTCTGGTTGATTTTCGGACGTACATTTGCACTGAATATTCTGTTAGCTGAAAGTTTTTGAATATGCACTGAGCGTGTTATCTCTTGTATTGTGGCTTAAAGTTGCTTCAGAGTTTAAATCTGATAGATATAAATGTAGGAATAGTGTGACGAATTTTGAGTAGGACAGGAGATATACCAGCCTGTTCTCCTAGAATTACAATACCGAAAACCCTGTTTTCCTAAAATAGACAGTATTTTGGAAGTTGCATTGGCGTTGCAATGTAATTGTTTTGGGTGCAGACGTCGTAGGAAGCCATGATGCATAAGGAAGCATGATATGAGGCTAAGCCAGTCATAACAAGCAACAAACTTGTAACATCCGGAAGCTTCTTGACAGCTGACGACGACAGCAGAGCGAGCTGTGGAAACTGTGTGTCTACCCGAGAGATTACATTGCATAGTTACGCCGAGAAAGTCTCCACTCACACATATATCCAGTTATTGAAATAATTCTGTATTATTTTAAATCAAAAGTATTACTAACGTTTTTGCCTTATTGGTTTACACCTTTTGAACGTCGAGGTCATTGGAGGCGGGAAATGAGTGGGGTCAGGGAACGGGAAGTAATTCGGCCATGGTATTTTGAATGAAACGTCCTGCGATTCTCCTGGAATGATTTCGGGAAACCATTATAAACCGAAATCTGGGTGGTTGGACTGGAATTCAACCCGCGTCCTCCCCTCCCGAATACAAGGCTAGAGCTTTACTTCTCACCCAACACGCACTGTGATAACTATTGTAGCTCAATGTTTGTACAGTACAGAATTTATAATCATCAAAATAGCGTCTCCCCGAAATCATAACTCTAAACAGAATAGCCTCAAATTTGCTGAAAAATTTGTTGAGTGATTGGTAACGGTAACTAGCCCTGTTTGTTAAAAATAGTTCTGTATGTTTAAGAAACACCTGATTTTTTTTTCACAAGAATAGCCAAGTGTCTCGTTTGGAAATATTACTGGAATGGTATTTAGTGAACTTTCTATTTCGGGAAATGGGGGATTAAAGTGATGTTATACATTTGGGACGTCGAACGCTGTGATAAAATTCTACCACCAGTTCACTGATCATCCCGAGGAGTATTACACTCTGGTCCAAACTAGTATTTTACGTTCTAGTATTTCTGTTCCAGAAATGAACTTTCTTAAAACAAACTGGTACTGCTAACACTAAAAAAAATAAGTTTACAAAATTTTCTGCCTATTCTATTGTATCTTAACAATATATGAAGACTTAATTGAGTAATGTTGCAGAAATATCTGCTTTAGTGAATATGAGTTTGCACTACATGTCTTACTGTGTTTTGTCGGATAGTAAAATCGCACATTACAAGACGCGACACACACGACGTATTACCGGAAGCAAATATTTACTTGTTCGTTTGCTGGCGAAGAAAAATCTGAGAGGCGGCTGTTGTTTCTGCCGCCGTGCATCATATTTTAATAAAGTTAGCCGATCTATAATTCGCTACCGGAATCAGACGTCGGGGCTCCCCTCGGCCCGTAAACATAGTCTGCAAACTGCCGGCGCTGCTCGCGATGTAAAAGTCAAACACGACGCAGACAGCCCTCGAAATTGCGTTATCCGAGGCGCGCGGAGAAGCGACAGACAGGAAATGGCTACGACAAGAGCTAGACGTATTGCCTAGTTTTCACAACATAACAGAATGAGTGTATCACAATGTTTCTATGGGACTGACTACCGCTGACATTCAGGGATTGAGAATCTGTAGACCTGTCTTTACCTCCATCGACATTAGACATAATTCAGAGGCTGTCACTTTCTTTTAGATTATTTCAAGCTGGAAGCAATTCCTTACGCTTTTTCTGACTTTATGGAGTAGTCCACTAATTTCATCCAGGTATTCCACCACAGTAACGTAGAGCAGCCTGACCATCATACGTAAATACGACGTCGCCCATCACTTTGTTCTGTCGATAGAGACGTAGGTTCTAGAAACTGCCGGTCCAAATTAGGTCATTAAGTATCAATGGCTTTGTTGCCGCTAGTAAATTTTAGGTAATTTTATTAAACTTGATAGACAATTATGAAGCTAGTCCAAAAATTAAAACGATTATTTATTATTGCGATTGAAAAATAATGTCAATCAGTCACAAATAAATCAAGATGTGTAGGTTAAAACCTTAATGGATAACTGTATAAATTCAGTTAAACATCTGGATGTCATGTTCCACACAAGCCTGAAACGTAAGGAGTGTGTAAAACTCTTCCCCTTATTTGTTACTGCAAGCTGAAAACTTAATTTCCTACAGCTCGTGGTGTCGTTAAGGAGGCACAAGTGTTTTATGGTCGGTAGCTGCATTCAGTAGAGACATCAGGCGACTTCAATTTCACGAAACTAAAATGAAAACTAAAAAAAATAAAATGGACCGAAAGGATTTCCAAAACTACTGAAATCATCCAAATAAATTTTCATAACAGCCTGAACTCTTATGTTTAAAAATGTCCTCCTTTTAAATCGCAGGCTCACAAACCGATATTTAGTTTAAAATAAATTATCAGAAGGTCCACCGCACACAAAATGTTAATCACACTTTGGAAAACTTTCTATCAGTTCTTACCAAAGTTAGTTTCAAAATATTACCTGGCTGTTACTCCGAAGAACTTTACTTTCCACATTCGCATTAAATGAAGCCATAAATCTATCTTTTTCTCTAGTTGCATAGGAATTTCGTAACATGTCGCTACCTAAAGCGTCCAATAGGTCTTTACAGTAGTAAAACGAACAATCTAAACTGCTAAATCGAATCTAACTACTGCTGAAGTAAGACTGACAGTCGGTTATACGTTACAGGTCGCCGCACGTTCAGATACTGAGGTTAAAGAAGGATCTCGATACAATATTCTGAGCCTTCAAGAGTTATGAAAGACGTTGCGACGAAACAGTACCACACTCAGCCGACTTTCACTTTTCTTTGTCTCACTTCGCTTTTTGTTTCCAGCACTTACTTCCTACTTAAGACGACGAATGAATTCAGCTAGCATGTAAGTCGATGTTCCATCCCAGTAAATACTTCAATCCCCTATTTCTCAATTCCTCTGGAGTGACCATACGCGCTCTCTGTCTGCTAAACGACGAAAGGCCTTCATCTTGGCCACTGCCTATGTTTATACACTTGTGCAACTTGGCTGACGTATCTAAAAGGTGCGAATCTTCCAATAAAGTTCTCTGGTGCAAAATATTCCTCTAAAGAATTATCTAGACATTACGCCAATACGCTAAATACATAAAAAAACACTCAAAACTTATAGCAGCTGTAGCGAAAGAAGAAGAAATTTGCTTTATGATGATACAAATCGCTGAATGATCTTGCTTTGCAATTCCAGATTCAGTAAAACGTACTCTACTACCCTGAGGTCTTTCGCTTCAGTATTCGAGCTAGTTCCAAATCATTTTTAATCTATAATTCATTGTAATTTCGTTACAAAAGAGAAAACCGAGAAACCTTTCAACTAATGTTGGTAGCATTATTAGCTTAACGTAACGTATGTTCATGAGGAAAAATATGACCCCGTTCCAGTATCCGTCTGGACGATAGTGGTAAACGCTATAATTAAAGTATCACTGAACGGCCACTGAAGGTTTTTCAATACAGGTTGGTAAGTTGGCGCCTTCACGCACCCAAAATATGTCCGCGATTCTGCAGGTGAGTGCACATCGTGTAAAGGAACAACAGTGTGTTAATACTACATAAGACTTCATCAATATATCTATGTAAAAAAAAAAAAAAAAAAGTTTATAGATATTTGTGTGTACGATTTTCAGATGACAATTTTAGTTTAGCTATGAGGTTAACTGCAAGATAATTAGTGGGCATTTTAATGTTGAGAACTGTAATATTTTTGTAGGATCATCAGCGATTTTGAGAACAAGCTGGGGCTGGCTTCCAAGAATGAATCCCGCCGGATAAGTTCAGTAAAATTCACTCATTAACGCGTATTCAAATAATATTTCCTCCAGAACCCATTTACCATAAATATTTCCGAGGTATACTCAAATTATGTTTCAAACAGTACGCTTCAGAATAGTGAGCTTCATTTTTCTTTGGGACTTCAGTTGGGTACTCAGTAGCCATCAAACCTTCAGTTGTGCTGAAGAGCTTCTACCATCTCAACATATGGATGTGGTGAGAGCCAATAGTTTAGCGTGGAGAGCAGTCTCCGAATTGTAATAGCGCGTCGACACACTTTGTATGGGCTATCATGTCACCTGTTAACCTACTGGTTGGGTGCAGATTCGGAATTAAATCTGTACCGTAGGTGCCAATTTCTGGAACTACGTGAGTGTAAATTCGGCATAGCAGCAGGAACATTTCCAAACCGTAATTAATTATTGATGAATATGCGAGCTCAAGCACCAGCATTTTAATTTGTTGTTATTCAGCTCCTAGGATTGTGAACTAATAAAACGCAGTTATGTGCTACGCTTTCATTCTTTGAACTGTGCTGTCATTTTCTCTTTGGGAAGAATACCTTGCTGCTTTGCAAAATTACTTATTTACAAATCTGTGGGACCATACAATAATCTTATATATATATATATATATATATACGTGTGTTTCACTATGTTTCACTTTTCAGCCACCACTACCTAACACAGAACTCTAGTGTTTATGTGTGGAAGTAGACTGGAGTTTCCTTTTTTTTTAACTGCTTTACTTCTCATTTTAAAGACGGGAAAGGATGGGGGGGCAAGGATGGGGGGGCAAGGATGGGGGCAAGGAATGGGAAGGAATTCGGCCATGGCCTTTTTTGAAGAAAGCATCCCGGCATTTGCCTGGAGTGATTTGGGGAAACCATGGAAAACCCAAATCTGGATGCCCGGACGGGGATTCGAATCGCCGTCCTCCCGAATGCGAGGCGAGAACGCTAACCGTTACACCGCCCCGCTCGGTTGAAGTTTCCTGTCGTGCGCAACGTTGGCCGAATGCCGATAGCTGTGGGGATGTGGGAGATATAGCGGTTAAAAGTGGTCGATGCAGGCCATTTTCATATTTCGACCAAAGACTTGTGTATCCTTATACTTCTCTTTCCTGCCACAACTACATAGGATAGACCATTGATGTGTGTGTGGTAGTAGCATCGAAACTCCTATCGTGCAGTATGGCGGTTAGATGTCGGTAGCTATCAATCCAAATTCTTTACAAACACGAACGAAGTCGTGGGCACCAGCTAGTTGAGAATAAACCCAACTATCCGAATTCCAAGAAAGTCTTTACGGTAAGAGCATGTGGTGGGAAACCACGAATGGTTTTCAGATGAAACAGTAATTGTCTGTTTCTGTATAGCATGTATACGGTTTTTTTTTTTTTTAAAAAAAAATTGCTTAACGTCTCTTAACAGCGAGGTAGAGACAGGAAACGATGGAGGGCAAGGAATGGGAAGGAATTTTTCCATGGCCTTCTGAAGGAAGCATCCCGGCATTTGCCTGGAGTGATTTGGGAAACCATGGAAAATCCAAATCTGGATGCCCGGGCGGGGATTCGAACCACCGTCCTCCCGAATGCGAGGCCAGAACGCTAACCATTACACCACTCTCGGTGCATGTATACGGTCGCCTTCTGGACGACTGCTGGGACACTCTTAGTATCCAGGGCGGCTCACTACGTGGCCTAATCCAGAGGGATCTAACTACGCAGCAGCCTTGAAGATGAATTACTTGACGCGTGTAGAAAATGTGGTGACGTGGTTGGTAGTGGTAGTGTCAGTAGTATTTTGTAAACTTAGTGTTTTGTTTTTAAAACTATTTATCATGTATTGAGCCTTAAATTATGTATGCATGATGCAACATGCGATGGAAATAATGACTCAGACTAGAGATGCTCAGCCAAATTGTAAATAGGAAACTAAATAAACAACAAATTGTCATATCGATTGAATACAATACAGCCATCTCTTTTTTCGCGAATTTACTTGTGAGAATTTCTTTTGTGTTATGGTGAAATAGAAGGAAATGTACCACATTGCGCTGACCTTCAGTAAGACACAGCAAAATAAAAATTGGGAACCGTCAATGCCTTTGACGTTTCTGTTGAACAGCCCAGAACATTTCAACGATCCTATACCTTAGGTCCTAAAATAATCCAGCTTTACGAGTGAGGTGATCTTTTAAGTACTATCCTACAGTGTGAAACTTTTAGAACTTGGCAGCTTAATTTCATCATATTGACCAAATTGCCAAGAATATTTGAAACTTTTGCTTTTGGAAACTTGAACACCATTGGAGGTGAGCTCCATGTGTGCTGTTGCGATCGGATGAATGTGAAAGACCATAGAAAAGTTTTTAATCAAGTAGAGTAATTATAAAACATAAATCAAATTTGTTTCCTTGTGTGGCATAGGAATAGAATTAAAAGTGTTGAATTTGGCTTGATAGAAAATAAATTGGATTCTGTGTTACATATCTGTGTTACATAGATATTTGCCTCGTCTCAGAAACCCACCTCAACGCCACGGTAGCCAACTACTGTTGCTATCGGTATGATAGGCCAACTGCAGGAGGTGGTGTGGCAATATATATAAAACGCGGTATCCCTCATCATGAGATACTGTCGCCACAGACTAACCAGTTAGAAATCAGGGACATCGAAGTGAAGAATACAACCGGGCCCGTCACAGTAGTGTCAGCATACAGACCACCACGGAGGCAGCCAATAGAAGAGGACATCGATCGTCTCCTCTCTATCCGAGGCAAACTGATCATGGAAGGGGATCTAAATTCTAAACATCCCGAATGGAACTCGAGAATAACAAACCCAGCAGGAAAGATGCTTCACAGGCTTGCAGTCAGACGCAACTTGCAAATCCGGGGACCGGAGGAGCCAACACACCACCCGTGGAATGGCAACCACCCAGACGTTCTGGACATTGTGATCACGCGGGGAATCGCAGGATTCATCACCGCGCACACAATAAACAGACAATCGTCCGACCACTCCACAGTCTTGATAGACATCGATGTAGGCTCCTGGAGGCCAGCAACTACCAATCAGAAGAACTATAACAGGACAAATTGGGATACTTTCCGTGAAGAGGTCACGGAATCTCTTCACCGTCTGAGGCCCCTAGACGCGAGACAAATAGAGAACTCCATCAAACAGGTCTCCAAAACAATCATCGAAGCGGCTAACAGAGCTACGCCTCCTGCAACGGAAAGACCCAGGTCTCGCCAACTGCCACCATACCTGTTAGCACAGATAAGACATAAAAATAGGGTGGCTAAGGAATGGCGTTTAACCAGACGCCCTGAAACAAGGCGACTACTAAACCGACTAATACGCGAGCTGAAAGCGGCACTCGTAGAGCACAGAAACCGTGAGTGGTCGTCACGTCTGGCCTCCTTAGACGTAAACGACGGAAACCTTTGGGTAGAGACCCGGCGTTTCACAAAGCGACGTACCAGACTGCTACCACTACATGGCGAAAGGGGCATAGTGTTTAATGACACAGAAAAGGCCAACGCTGTAGCGGATCACTTCAAGAAACAATTCAGACCTACCGAAGACAATGATGAAGAAGAATCCGCAGATATTCGTCGAAGACTAGCTCGATTTCTAGCAGCTGAGGATGATAACTACATGATAGAAGAAATTAACTCTGATGATGTTCGACGCATTTTGAAAAGACTACACCCCAGGAAAGCCCCCGGCATCGACAATATAAGTAACCATCTGCTGAAGAACCTACCACAACAGGCCATTGAACACCTCACGGAAATGTTTAATACAATTCTACACATCCAGCACTATCCAAGATGCTGGAAGCAGGCTACCATTGTTGCTGTGCCGAAACCAGGGAAGAATAGAACATTCCCTCTGAACTACCGCCCCATCAGCCTACTCCCATGAATGAGCAAAATATTTGAGAGTCTGTTGCTTAATCGATTGGAAGCACACATCCGGAACGAAAACGTCATCCCGGAATTCCAGTTTGGGTTCCAAAAACGACACTCTGCAACCCAACAGATTGTGAGGATAGTCGAACGTGCTACAACTACCTTCAGTTATCGGGGATACTGTCCGCTAGTATTGCTCGACGTCGCAAGAGCCTTCGACTCCGTCTGGCACAGCGGTTTGCTCTACAAACTTTACAACCAGGGATTCCCCGGCCCTTATGTACAGCTAATCAGGAGCTATATAGCAGGAAGATCATTCCGGGTGAGGGTTGGCAATGATATGTCAACCCGCCGCCCAATAAACGCCGGAGTACCGCAAGGTTCGGTCCTGGGACCGGTATTGTATAATCTCTTTACCGCCGATATACCAGCCCCAGGTAGAATACGCACCGCCCTATATGCAGACGACACTGCATTCTTCACTGCACATAGAAATAAAGCTGCCGCTATAAGAAGATTACAAGAGGTCCTCCAACAGACCGAAGCCTGGGCGAGGCGTTGGAGAATAACCCTGAACACAACAAAGACACAATCAATTATGCTGACCAGGCGCCTGGGGAAGCGTGGCTGCCGGCAAAATCGTACCCCAAAACTACATCTAAATGGTGAAGACATCGAGTGGACGAACACTGCTAAATACCTCGGCGTGATCCTGGACTCCCGTCTGACCTGGACACATTACATTGCGGAGATACGACATAGAGTTGCAGCTAGGCTACAAGAGCTATACCCATTACTCAACCGGGATAGCACATTGTCTGCCAGCACCGGCGTCAGTATTTACTGCAGCCTAATACGCCCCGTGATCGAATATGCGTGCCCCGTGTGGGGTTACGCATCCAAGACCCAACTAAACCGTCTGCAGACAATGCAGAACCGAGCGCTTCGGCGTGCACTTACGTGCCTGTCCGATTCCCTACAGCCATCCTGCACGAAGCCGCAGGAATCCCGGCTCTCAAACAAAGGATTATTGATATAACCAAGTCCTTTTACAGGACAACTCGACAATCAGCAAATCCATTAATTGCCAATCTAGGGCAATACTATACTACGTTTGATAAGTTCAAAAGACCACTGTCGATACTGACAAACATTTGAAAAAGAGCAGGAGCAAAATAATGACAAACTAAACGAAAAGAAACTAATCCAACAAGATTGAAGGAAATATCTATAGACAAAGCCTTCCCAATATCTGCTACAAATAACTGCACAAAATGCTCTCGGGCGGCGGCGGCTACCTACTGACTTACCCAAGTACTCGCTGGCTGGACTTGTGTCACTATTGCAATTCACAGAAAAGCTTGTACGAAGTCAAACTTCCCACTCCGTGATTTATCCTGACTGTCTGTTATTTATTTACATGCTTACGTCATAGTTTCGAACCAGCAGCTTTTCTTAAGCTTGATGGATATTCTGTCTGTCCACTGCTGTCCTTGGAAGCGCTTCAGTTGTATGCTCTTACTATTTTATAAATGAGTCCCTGGGAAGTTTGCTGCCCCCAAACGAATCGGCCTATTGGAAATTCAATAGTTCCCCACACTACACGCCATTGATCATGCTTTCAATGGCCGTCCAGGAAGCCAGGCCCAACTCTTCAATCGAACAATTAATATTAAACTTAAAATGAGTCTTTGTGCAGCAGAAGCATATTTGTAGGACGGAGCCTGTGATTTACTTCAATTTTCATATAAGCTGAGACTTCTACACAGTTCCCAAAATGTTCTAATTTGCTTTGTGGCGGCAGTGTAGAAACATGATCTGATCAGCCTCGGTGACATAGTGGCAAGCACGTTTGGTCTGAATTTGTTGGGTCTCTTTTTTGTCGATTTAGTACTGTGTTTTGTTCGTCATTTGGATTACTGAACTCGACCTTACATTAATGTAACGCAAATGCCAGCCTATATACCGTCATGCTTGGTAAAAAGAGCGGGATGAAATTTGTATAAACTTGAGTTACATCATTTAAACTTTGTTTAAGTTTCCTTCATGTATAAGTAACGAATGGTTGGTAATTTTATATTATCCAGTTGAACGGATATTGTGAGAGTGCTGGTACATAGTGTCCCATAGAGAAATGGCTGCACTGAAACACATCTCAGTTTCTGAGTCTCGTAGCAAGAAATGTAGTTGTCTGTAGGATCGATAGATCCTCTGATCCAGTGCTGGGCTAGTTGAGATCTCCAATGTGATACGCAGTTGGATCCCACTAAGACCTACTGATGTTATAGACAGGTCACTAGGACGTTCTGTCCTAATTAATGCCATTATTCTTTAGGGATTCCTTCTCTTGAGAAAGACACCTAGGGGGCATCCGAGTCTTACATACCCATCCGACAGACGAATCGCCGCACACTGTTGTATACCTTCTCTTCATACACACTGCATAGAGGTTTAGAGTTTAGCCCTTGCGGTTGGTACAGCGTTATCTATCCTACTCTGCCGGAAAAGTCTCGATGATCACAGGAACTCATCCAGCCGTCCCGGATTCCATCGCCGATCACAATCAGATTGCCTTAACGACCTGAGACAGGTGAGTAGGGTTAGATCATTGTTAGGACTGTAATATTAGTCCTCTATACCCGGCCGTTTCGTGAAAGCAGTTGAATGTTGAAGACGGGTATCTTCCTCCTGTGAGAGATCGGACTGTAGGTAAAATTCCGCGTGACTCGTCTAAGGGCAGCGTCGTGGGCGTCTGTCGCCATTACGGCACACCACGGCGCGCGAGTAAATATGCGCGGGGCCATCCAACAGGCAGAATAAACCTTACATCACAATATCCTGCGGGGCGGCGTAATGGTACTGAAATATTAACGGCGGCCTGCGCCCCGTACAATGAGGCCTGGCCCGCGCCACTCCTCGTCTTCTTTACAAATGTCGAAAGGGCGGCGCCAGGAGAGGAGGCAGGGGCGGACGGAGACAAAAAAAAACGGAAAATACGCGCCACGAGATGTTTCGCAGAAAGAAAGGAGGGAGTGCGCGCGGCGCGAGTGAATGTTTAATGCTCTTTGCTTATACTTGGCGGAAAGATGTCACCATGGCGGGGTGGGGGTGGGGGTGGGGGTGGGGGTGGCGGTGTGCGGGCGGCCACACACGGCCCGCCTTTGTCTGGGCGCCCCATTATGCCCGAATCAACATCGTTAGTTGCAGAGGTGGCGACTCCTCGCGACGCAGAAAGTGGCGCTAAATATTTCACACTCGCAATTCTTCTCGGTAATTTGCACCAATCCTCGATATTTTTCTCCTCTTATACGATAAATTAAAGTATTTAGTACAACTGACGAAGCATCTGGCTTGAAGAGGTTTGTCCAGTAATTACGCCAAATCTTGTAGTACGTGAATTAGTAACGTGTCGTTTATGTACCAACATGGAAACAACATTTTTGCAATTTATTGAAGAACAATGAGCAAAATGGCTTCAACACGGATTTCTAGTATCTTTACAAGGTACAAAACTAATCAACAGATCCGTGACTATGAACTGGCCAAGGGTATTTTTTTGTGGGGGGTCATAGGGAGCAAGCACCTCCATCTGCTTTGTTCAATATCATGACTTTTCTGGACTTAACAACCCTTCTGTCAAGCTATTACTAGAAAAAATGTTTGACAGCCGACTTTTCATGTTCAATGGACACTATGTTTTTAACAACCATCAGTTCCTAGATATGGATAGAGAAAAACATTACGTTCTTTACACTTTTCAAACTAACGGAACTTGTTGCTTCCGTATTTGTAGCACCCAACGAGCTGTTTATGTAATTTGAAATATCTGGTTGGGGAAATTTTAGATTATTTAAATTGATGATTGCAAACACCGTAGCGTATACGCTAAATTTCCGTCGAGCACAAAGTATAGCAATTACACAGATCAGTTACGGGATAGACAGATTTAATTAAACATTACTCAGTACATCCGAGACATCATTTGAATTAATAGACCGTATATTGTAGCATACCATACAGTGTAAATGTATCCTAGCGAAAAATAAATCATAAGATTACATAGTGAATCAGTTAATGAGAAAAGAGCTAAAAATTTTAATCAAAACGTTGTAAGTAAACACAAGATGTATTTATTATTGCAATAAAAGTAGGTATTTCACTGTTTTTTTAATGAAGTTAATATTCATTCTAAACCCTTAACTGAAAATGCGACATGCGGATCGTACTTGTGTTGGAGAAGTCAGCATACACCGCTGCACTAGAGAACCTGCTTCGCTGTTTGCTGTCAACCATTCATCAGCTAAGATGAGAAAAACGATTGGCAGAGTGCTCGTACTGTCCAATCCATTATCCGAATACAGTAGAATTGTTGGAAATATCCTTTCCTTTATGCGGCTGTGATCGGAATGCATTCAGTTTTTGCCTTCTCGACCTTAGGTTGCAAAACTATTCGTCTCTTTTCGTTCTTTTTCGCTTCCTTCACGTACCGAAAATCATTCGTCACACTGTCTAGCGAATCGTGTAAACAAACAATGAAAATTGTTCAGCGGTCGCTATCTGGAAGTTGCAACGTTCTGGAACTGATATTACACTTAAACGTAAACTAGTCTTTGATCCCTGGCAATTTCTCTGCCTTAGGCGTACATATTTTCACAACACATATCATCATATTACCCTCACATTACTAATTTTACTGCATGAATCAATCTTGAAAATATATATCCTCCTTTTTAATGTTAATTATTGAATCCCACGAAGACTCCTCGCAAATTCAGTAAATAGTATAATTTCAGATAAATGATAAACATAGGAAAGTTATTTTTACTTTAAAATTTTATAGAATATCTTCAACGCTCAGCTGAAGACAAATGACGGCATAATTGACATGTACAATATGTCTTTTGAAATGTGTCCATCTATCACGCGAGGGAGTATCAGAGCGGAAAATTTGCAAAGTAATGCACCACTGGGAATATCATGGGCATACACCATCAAATGAAACAGAATTTCTGGAACCAATATATTCAACGTAAAATTTTCTTTTCATACTCCTAGTAGACAGTTGAGATTCCTTATTATGACAGCTGACTGATTGCTGGGTATTGGTTCTCATCACAACAAGAACTTCATATTTATTGCACTTTTTTATTGACATTTTTTATTATATTGTTACATTAGCGAAACACGCTTCTGGACTTTGTATCTGCACCCCACGATTTTTTTATTGGTGGAAGAATTGTATTAATAGAATCTTTTGCTCTTTTACGGCAAATGGTCGATGTCATATCACCATTAGAGATTAGAATCAATCTCTCTCCCGCGGTAGGAACCGTATTCTAAAACAGGATCGAGTAAGGACCCAGAGTTAACTTTTCGATCAGAAATAGTCTAAGTCTCGTCAGCAGATCTCTCTGAAGGAATATGAACACCATAACGCGCCATCCACACATCTCAGTTGACCGATGAGCTCTAGCATACTAAAGATTCTTGACATCAGTGTTAGGTTCTCATTCAGATCCAGGGAGTAGATGTCAAAAAAACATGGCAACAGTAAATAACCTAGACATATGTCTTTATTCTTTACTAGTGGAAGCCCGTGAACGTTTTTTGCGTATCGTCACGGGTTTAGAATAATTCCAGTTTTTAGGATGAAAGATTATGACAGGTTGACCTGATGTGACCAAATATAAACCTGACCTGTGTTTAAGAGTGAATAAAATCTCTGAACTTGAAGAACTCAGAAGCATTAATAGAGGTAGGTATTAAACACGAACAGATCAACGAATAGGGCAACGTGTTATTGGTTTTTATCTTTACGTCAATGGCAATCACTAGTTGCGCTATTATTTCGCAGGTCACTTTGCTTCTGTCGTACACGAGAGGATATAGGCAGATCGATACGAAATGTTGCCTGCTGGTCGTAGAGTTTTAACATTGTTTCCATTAGATCTGAAACCGAGACGATATTTTGTTGTTACGGCTGTCGGAGATTTTCCCCTGTATTGAGTGGACTGTTCAAATACTCCATTTTATTACATTATTGATATTGTCCACTGGAAAGATTTGTTTCTTCTTCTTCTCTTCGATTCTGGCCATATAAAGATCACGAAAAGTAATCCTGCGCATTTATCTCCATCATATTTTTCTTGATTCTCAATAGTTCTTCATTCTTTCATTTTGCTGTTTCCTCCTTTCCTGGACTCATATATTATTACTGGAATTCCTTGAAATTTTATATTTTTCTTTTGAACGTTGCTCTGTCTTGTATTATATCTTCTGCTATTCCGATCTCTGTCATATCTTTCTTCATTTTTTTTGATTTACTGGTTACCATTCTTTTTCTTATAAGCGGGGTTGAAAATTTTGTTTTTGTAAATCTGCTGGTATCCATTCTCATTATGTGACCAAAATAACTGACTTTACACATTTTTTTGGATAGTGTCCGACATCCTTCCAATTTCTACTTCATTGTAAGGATATTTTATTCCTCCGGTGCCTGAACTCTCCTTTTTCAGTTTTCAATGGTCCCCAAATTTTTCTGGAGTTTTTTTCTTCCTTTTCCTCTTCTATTTTTTCAGTTTTCTAAGAGTATATATATAAGCGTAGAGATCCACTGAACTGACTACTCCGTTTGTAGGGTCTGACTTTAGTTTTCCTTGAGGGATGTATCTTAAGACAGCTGATACGCTAGTTCTATTTTTCTAGCTAGTGTTCTGTTTGCTTCCTTATCAATACTATTAATCTGAACTACTTCTAGATATTGACCTTATTAATTTTTTCATATAATGTGTATCGCTACTATTTGTGATGTAGTTAGTCTTCTCAAAAGATATCTGAACTCAGACATTTCCCACTATTTCTTTCAGAAGGTTGATTTGTTCGAGTGCAATTTCTATACTGCCAGAGAGAATTACTGAGAAATCAGCCAAGGTCAAACAGTTTACACCAACGCCTAATCTTATCTCATGAGGGAGTCCCTTTCTTTGAGTTTCTATTGACAAAAGTGTTTTGTCAAATTCGGTATGACGCCCTAGCATGGGCATGTCTAAAAATTAATAGATGATTGAAATCACTTTATCCATGATAAGATATTGTATTTCGGTTCTAGGACCTATAGGTTTGTAAATTAGCAATGGTCTGAAACCGTTACTAGTGTAGAGGAGTCTTCTTTGTCGCAATGTGTAAATGGATTCTAACGCGATGATAATTATTCTATACGAAGATTATTTTGCATTATTAGAGACTTTATGCTCTTTAGTTTAAGAAATTCAGGATGTCGGATCCACCCGGGAAAGATTGGGAGTCGGGTTGAATGGAGTACGTGGTCCAGGTAGATGGCTCACTAGTGAAGGTAGGCTGTGGAAATCCCTCATCCCGGCATTCAGCTGGAACCCATGGAAAACCGAAACCAGTATGGCAGTTGGTGGTTGTAATGTAGTCTTCAGGAACGGTCGTCTCAGGCAATGCTCTCCGTTGTTTTTCTTGTGATCCTGGAAGGGTATGTAGGATCCGTCAAGGCTGCCTGTTTGCAGGACTTGGTGGGGCTGGTATAGTTTTGCTTCCGGGCAGTCTCCTTGCCGCAGCATTAGTTGAATGTGTGTGAGGTTCTGTGAACAAAAGATGGTTAACCGCAGTATGTTCGGATATCGTGACATACAGGAAAAGTGTGTTGAACAATGACAGATTGTCAATTTAATGAGGGAAAAAACTTTAAGATAATCCTGGTTTAATGTATTCCTTTACGATTTAACATGAAAGAGGGATTTTACTATCTTCATAACATCAGGTTATTAGAAATTAGTTTTCTTCCTGTCGATTAAATTAAAAAATTGTTTTCTGGATACTAACGTGAGCAAAGTTTTTCTTTCCAAGAATTGCATAAGAACGAAATGAATTCCTTGACAGGAGCATCCATAGAACTTTTTTTGTAGTAAGATCTGATGACAGTAATGTTTCATGCTGGGTGATTATAAAATTTTAGTCTTCGTGGCGATATCCGGGTCAATTATAAACATTTTCTCTACATGGGCAAGTCCATATAAATTATAAAATTATGATCTTCGTGGGGAAGTCCGTATAAATTATAAACTTTTGCTCTTCGTGGAGAAGTCTATACCTCATACATAAAAATGAATGTTGTTCGTTGTATTTTCGTTCCTATACCATTCATCCGATTACGATCAAACTTTGGCGAGTTAATGTGTGCACACGTGCAAAAGATTCAGAGAAAAAAATTAAAAATCATCCCCTCTCCCTCTTTACAAACCTTAATTTTATACGAACCCACATTTTTTATCCGATATCGATGGAGGTATGCACGCATATACTTTAAAACCAACAGAAAAATACAGCTTATATTTAGTTTTCAGAAACCCAACCAGTCTCAGTAGGGTGATAGTTGATAACATGTTTTTAACAGCGAGGTCTTTTTTAGAGACGGGAAAGGATTGGGGGCAAGGAATGGGAAGGAATTCGGCCATGGCCTTTTGAAGGAAACATCTCGGCATTTTCCTGGAGTGATTTGGGAAACCATGGAAAACCCAAATCTGGATGCCCGGATGGCGATTCGAACCGCCGTCCTCCCGAATGCGAGGCCAGACTGCTATCCGTTACACCACTACGCTCGGTTTTATGACATGAGATCCGCCTGGTCCGTGATTTGGATCCCAAGCTAAACTCCAGGTCTCAGAAGAAAGGAATCGGCCGTTCACCTATGACACGACCTGGTACTCCTTCTGGATGATTCAAACAAACTTTTTTATTATTTTGTTTACTTTACAATTTTATGTTTTAATTAAAGGCATAAAAATGATTGTCTTTAATTTATTTAGAACATGTAAATTTGTCGGTTTTGTATAAGCGTACCCACTTAAGAAAAAGAGGCATTGAAAAGTGCCGGGAAAAGCTAGTAAATTATAAAATTTTGTCATTTGTAGGGAGGTTCTGGTAATTAATAAAATTTTGGTGTTGGTATCAAAGAAATTTTAAAATTTTATTCCTGGTAGCGGAATCCTTGGAAATTGTGGGGCTTTGATGGTAACGTCCAACATGGATTGAAAAGTTTGTTTTCCTTGTAAGTGACGTTGAGTGAACCATCGTTCTGCATTGGGTCGTGTGGGTAACTTTTTCTTTTTTGGAAACAGAATCACTTTGCTCATGTTAGTGTCCTACTAAAGTTTCACTCTAAGTGCTGTTGATGACAAATGTTTTAGGTCGACACGAACTCCTTTTGTTGAGAAATGAATCAAGATGCTGAAGACTCAACGCTAAGTAGCGCTTGCGTTATATTGCTCCAGTTTACCCTTTGTGCTGGAGATTGTGGAGTGCAGAGACGAAAGGTGAGAATGCGTTATGTACAGCTGGGTGGGTAGGTAAGGCAATGACACCTTGCTGTTTGGTTTTTGATTTACTCATTTGTGAACTTTTTTTTTTTTTTGAGCGGCTGAGTAATCTAATTATGAATTATTGTGAGAACATACTCTTTTGGGTCACGCTTGCCGCTGAGATTTTCTGACGCATATCGACTTTGAATTTTTAGACTTTCGGGTCTTTTCTTACGCTGAGGGTAGCCAATTGTTTTACAAAGTTTGCTTTCTTTGGCATGAAGGGTCAGTTGTTTTTGTTAGTAGCGGCGCGGCTGTGTTCTGGGTCCGTTTTTCTTCGCGATACAGTATGTCTAAGACCTCTAATACACCCCGTGTGTTAGAGGTACCCATCCAGCTTTGCATACGGACACTTTTACCGCCATGCAGTCTAATGAATTTTCGCGCTAGTAAGAAATGGCGGAAATATTTAGTTGTTGGTAACGTGGCTAGGGTTTCTAGATCAAAAGAGGGGTATGGAGACTCAGGGTTGGTTGTGTATTTGCTGGGGTATGCAAAGATTCTTTGTTCACCATTCGCTTTTTGCATCGGTATAGCTTTTTTTTTATCTGCTTAACGTCTCTCTAACAGCGAGGTCTTTAGAGACGGGAAAGGATGGGTGGCAAGGAATTGGAAGGAAGCATCCCGGCATTTGCCTGGAGTGAATTGGGAAACCATGGAAAACCCAAATCTGGATGCCCGGACAGGGATTCGAACCACCGTCCTCCCGAATGCGAGGGCAGAACGGGGTATAGCTCCCATAACAACCGTCCGTATGGAGTTAGACTGAATGCATAGTGTTAAATATTGCTAGCACTGGCTCGCTTGCGAGGTAGGCACTTGCCGGTTTGCGGATTTCCTCTTTCTTCATTTGCTAGACTAGCGTCTTGGCGCTGCCTCCTTCGAGTTTGAAGCGAAGGGTCCTATTGGGGAATGAATTGTCGAATTCAAAGACGAGCCCTATAAAATATCGCAGTTGCGTGATGATCCATAGATGGGAGGGGGAAGTTGATATGTGCGCGTGGCTGTCTCATTTTGGTTGAATCAAAGATTTCAGACTTTTATAACGAATCCTAAGTATTGCATTTGACTTTTAAGAAATGTGTATTTGGTTGTATTAAAAAAGAAACTCGCAGCGGTTTCGATTTTCAGCGCGTGTTGTAAACTGTCAAATCCTATGCTAACGGGGGAAGAGAAAGTAGTGGATGTACGCTATTGCGTGAGTGTGTGCTGGTGGGCCTAAAGTTTATACGACTGTCCTTTGGAAAACTGAGCCTGCCGTCGAGTGTGACTAATGATTTTTTTCTCTTCCTTCAGCGGTGTCCTTGGTTGCAGGTATTTGATAGTAACCACTCAGAATATCCAAACAACAAAACAAGTGAATCATCTGCTGTATGGTCCTGAAATAAAAGGCAATAGGAATTAATCCGTGATGGTATTGTCACTGAAATGTCTATACTCAAATTACGTGCTGTCAGAACAGATGTTTTTGGACCTGGGATACGGGACTAGCAAATGGCGATTATTTTTTATGCTTTTTTTTATTTTTGTTTAGTGTCATTTTATGGGGCCAACACAGTATTATGCGGCACTTGACTACGCGTCGAATGTACGATACGCCCATGTTGACGTGTCGTCTGTTACCTATGAATAGTGCGTAGCACGCTAGCAATTTAGTGAAGGGTGGGCGATATTTGGCTGGCACATCTGATTATTTTGGTGGTGATTAGATTGGTTGGGTCCTCGAGTATTTGCTACATCCATGCGCTTTTCGGCCTCTGCTAAATGCGACTCTAGCTGAATTTAATGTAGCGTCGATTTCTTGTTACAAGTTTTCTCACCCTAGCAACATTTTGGCTAGTGACATGTGGTTAGAAAGCATGTGTCTACGGTCATATCATCTCTGCCTGGCTTGAGATCTGGCAATTAGCGTGGGCACCATACAGGCCTGGGCCAGGAGTATCCGTGTATCCGTTTTCCATACAATTTAAGGTGATGTTCTCTGATGGGGGATTATTCGGATGCGAAACCAAAATAAAACGGAAGCGACTCACCGTTGTTGCTCAGCATCCCGCCTGGAACGTTCCTGGCGCGTCAGTCCACTTGCTTGTTGGAGGCAACGTGGGCGGCTGCTCCGCTGCCTCTCACCAGGCGCCCGCTCTCGTGAGCGCTGTGCTGCCTGATGTCATCTCCGCCCGCAATGGATGTAAACTGCTTGACTGACTGCTGGCCACGGTACTTCTCGGTTCGGTGACTTCACAGCCTCTCGTAGATCGGTGAAACTGCCCTCCCCAACACGTCCATTGTAGTACCAGGCCGTCGGTTGCATTCAGAATGGTGTTATGCGAATGCTGTTGCGCGTGTCCGAAGTCAGCTTCCTCTTCAGGCGTGTGGTTGCTTGTTCTAGTTCTCACATCAGCACGTCTTTGATAGTGGCTTACTTGTTGTGTTCTGTCTGTTACGGTTGGGTTAGGTGGGTCACAATATTAGCCATGGCTATTTGATCTGCGGCAAGGCCCTGCCAGCGTGCTGTCGATGTTGGCATCAGACAGCCCGCATAGGCTGCGTGTCCCTCGTCGGTGCTGGGTTGCCCTTGCTGGCTAGTGTTCAGTGTTGCGGTCACGCTTTTCAACGGGTAATATGCGTCTACGTGATGCCCGCGAAGATTGCTGATGCCTAGAGCTGATGACAGATGGTAGCCCTTGACTCGTATCCCTGAAGTGGTCATGGGCCGTTCCAACACTCCGCGACGTGTGTGGTTCGCTGCCGGCAGTTCGGTGACTTTATTGCTGCGACGACTTCCATCTTGTTTTGCTGCCCTGCATCCAACAAGGCACGAAATGTTGCTGCACTGGGCTATATCGTTCACAGCTCTCCCCAGTCTAGGGGCTATTCCACTTCTGATGCCGGATCCACCCGGGAAAGATCTGGAATCGGGTTGAATGGAGTAGCCGGAACAGGTAGATGGCTCACCAGTGATGGTAGGCTGCGGATGTCCCTCCGACAGTGGGTAGTAACTATGAGAACACAGCTGGCACAAGGATTCGGTTTATTAGACTCGGTTACACAATACACAATGACAGATGACAACGCGAGGTTCCCTTCCTGGCGGGTGGCGTGAATTTGCCTGCTGCTCGCTCTTCCTTTCCTTAAGTAGCGGTCTTGTAGTTCTCTCGGGTGCTGCGGTGATCACGTGTTGCTCGCTGCGCCTATGGCACCATCTGGTAATGTAGTCCCGTACTCTGGACCCGAGACGGATATATATTTCACATTGTCAGGTAGTCACCTTCATGTCACACGTGCAAGATATTGTCGTAATTATTGTGTTTTCTGCTATCAGATGACCCATGAATTGCCGCACATTTTGTAAAACTAGAGCTTAGTTTTGATGTGACCAAACATGAAGCATTTACACAACACTGACGTTATACATTTGTTCTACCAGAGAGCGCGGAAATGGCTATAAATCTACGCAGTGCAATATGCATTTACTAAATTGTTTATTTTATTTTGAAGAATCTGCCTCACCACAGGAAAGCGGAAGCTGTAGCGAATCGACAATCCCACAAAAATCATATCTGTCAGATGGTTTGAAATAGATGCGAAATAGTTTCTCATTTGTCGTGATGGTCTCATCCACAACTTTCTACCACATTGTTAGTATTTCAGAATGGAGGGTATTATTGATAATATTTACTCAAATATTGTTTCACTCAAAATCTATATATTTTTCCTTTATCTCGTTACGCTGGTTGTTAGAGTTACGTAAATATCCTGGTCGTCGTAGGTGTTTCTCCTTCCAAGTTGATACACTGTAGGTATTGTATAAGATGTGTTATCTAATATGTTGGAAGGTCTTGCCTATCTGGTAGACAAGTGACGCCTTCACGCGTGCCTAATTTTACAATCTGCTAGTTCCCAAACTAATTTCCCTCTACCTAATTCTCTTACATTTTTTGTTCCTTATTTTTTTAATTGATTATGGTCCGCCAAGACCATTGCTTGAAATGGTTGTGTAAAATGGGACCCATTTGAGTGATAGATTTTTTTTTTGAAATTATTGCGGGACTCGGTCAGTATCTGATACGATAAAGGAGGTGGGTTTGCAGTCGTTGGAATACAGGAAGACGATGTAGAGATTGTTGGAGGCGTATAAGAAATATGTTGCTGATGGTGCTTGGAGGGATATTGGTCGAATAATCAGGAATGGTGCATGGGAACAGTTGACCATGAGTACAAACAGGCACTCGATTTTATGCATAAGGGAGTAGTAAAATTTTCTTTTGTGGTTAAGGGTGAGAGCGATTGGAATAAATTACCAAGTGATGAATAATTAATAAGAGACGCTGAAGAAATTTAAAATTAAAATTCGTAAATCGTATGTGTAACTGAACGGTGGATTTAACACTCAAAATACTGTACCTATATAAGATAATTTTAAGAATATAATAAAAAGGGGGTAATTGGATGACTAGGGGAATTGCCGCGGAGCATGTGATCCATTGCAATTAAATTAATAATAGGAATAAAAAGCCTGACATCTGTACTTGTTTATTTTCTAGCTTGAATGACCTAATGTGATCAATGATTCTTATTTCCAGCGAAATTAGTGATAATGAAATGAGGGTGAAATAATATGTACTGACAGCAATTTGCGACAGATCACCTATTATGTATCATATACGAAGCGCAACATGAATAGTGTTGCCGATCAGAAATGTAACATAAAAACATGTGTCAGAAATGACATCCATAGGCACAATTAACAATTTATACAAAATAAATAAATAAAAGTAAAAAAATAAAAAAAATACGTGGACCTTTAGTGTCTGAAGAGATTTTGTTCAGAAAAGTGCCAAGAATCATCATTTTTTATCGTTATTTATTAAACCTTCGTCCTTTTTTCTGTGGGCCTTTATCTCTTCTGAAATTTTTCTTCATATTATTAAAACGTTTCATATTATTAAAATGTTTTAAAACGTACAAGAAGTTTGAAATAACATCTAATCTTTTTAAAATGTAGCATATTAGCTGTTAAAACAAATAAGGTTTTAGATCAAACTCATTCTCTGTATGTAATGTAAGCAAAGCATTTAGAATTTTTCTAAAAACTTTTCTTTTTTGGGCATTCATATTTCTTACCTCCATTCTTCATATTTTTCTTCTTCACATTGGGATCTCCACTCCTTTGATACCTCTTCATTTCTTGTACTAACATCATCATCTCCAAGTGCGCACTACAAATTAACTACTTCCTTTACATTTATTTTACATCAATTAAGTTCTGTGAACCATAAATACTTCATTAGAGAGTTATTTACAAGATACATGCACTTAGAAAAAAGTATCTCTCTTCTTCGACAAGTTAGTATTTACCAATGCTAGTTTATAAATCAACATTACGTCTAATATTCTGTTTTCTGTATAACAGCCCTCATCTATTTCATTCACTGATCTGCGACAGTGTGACATTAGTCAACTGAATTAGTATTGTTCCTGCTGCACTTTGTTTAGTTTTATTCTAGATTAATCCAAAATGTCCACATGTGAACCCAGAACCAAATGGGAGAGCGATAACAGTCGAACTTTCATTTGAGAGGACGCAAGGGTTGAATGTTCCGTTGAATTGCATTTTCAAACGTGGTATTTCGAAGACGGAGATGACATTAACAATCGACGTATAGGCGTTTTGCTTTGGGCTTTACGCTTTGTCCACGTTGAGGTCATTAGAGGATGGAGGGGATCGGGAAATATTCAGCCATGGTCTTTTGAAGCAACCATTCCGAATTCACCTGAAGTGATTTAGGGAAACCATGGAAAATCTCAATGGCCGACCGGGGACCGAACCAACCTCCTCCAGAATGCTACATCTGGAAGTTAATCACTGAGCCCTGGCTAGGAGAGATGAATACTTAATTGGCGTAGGTCTGTTTATGTTCTGTAACATTTGATGCGTCGGATCCGACTGGTACACACTAACAATACTATTTCCTCTTCTCCTCGACAATTCCCCGTTGTATCAGATGTATTCCCAAAGCAGCTGCTGTCCAAATTGAGAGATAGAGATTATGTTATTTGCCTTACATTTCCATACTTTCCTGATTACATTCCATCTCAAATTATTGTCTTTTTTTACGATTCTTAATCCATGTTAAATATACTAAATTTTACGGATTCATGCAAAATGTCTATCAGTGTGAATTTTTTTAAATACCTTGTTGACCTAAGTGCTACCAGATTGCCAAAAGAGTATTGTAATAAAATAAAACAAGTTTTTATTTTATATTTTCAAAATATACTAACTGAGAGGCAGACACCAGACCGATGGGACAAGGACATATGCAGGGTTTTTGGAGTTAACTGGCAGAGGATCGCCCAAGATCGTGCGACTTGGAGAAGACTGCTCAATTTATATCTGAAAAAATCATGACTTAAGAGGCGACATCAGAAAATGATTGAACTTGCTGATAATGATAATAACTAACACGCATGAATGTTTAAATCGTATTCTTATTAATATTTTCATGAGTTTAGATTTCACATTGATTATTATTTATTCGCGAATCTATGGCCAAAGACTCCAGAATCAGTTCTAACTTTCTGCAATACACAATCATATATGTTTATTTTTGCTGGCGATACACTGCAGATATTTTTTGTTTTTAATTTTTATCCTATTGACAGCAGTAGTCTAGGCCTGTGATCAATACAATTAAAAATAAAGTACCTGAAATTCTAGAATGGGATGTTATTTATATTTCTGTCTCAATTTTTTTTTAAATTTATTTCTTTATTCAAATTATCTCAACTGAATTCTGATGTGGTTCTTACACAACAAATGTACTGTACACGCTCAATTAACATCTTAACTTATTAAGAAATCTACTGAACGGAAAATTTATAACCAATAAACGGTTTTTCCATCGAAGGTTGACTTAATGTCAGAGTATGCATTCGCTCTGAGGACAAATGGAGCCACCGTCTTCTGTCTTTAGTCATTTCATGTCTTTTGCACCACCATCACTCTTCTGCACGCTGACTTTCTGTCCTGCTATTCGTCCCTTCGGTCTCTCTATTTGTTCTCTTGTAGATATCAATGGTATTTCTCCAACGCATTCAGTTCTAAATCTGAATCTAAGATTTTATCACCCTACCACCCTTCCAATCTATCTAATACCCTAATGCATTTTATTGGTCTTATAGATCTAGAAGTAAGCAGCTTACTTCTCAAAGATTTCATCCGCACTTCTTTATTTTATCACATTGCTCTGTTATTCATTTTGAAACCTTAAGACCTGAATAGAATTCTTTGGTTTCAGAAAGTATAGAAATACACAAGTGACATGCGTATTGTTATTATGATAATTACGTAGATTCTCCTTGTGGTACGTCTTACATATAAAGAATCGCGATTAGCTGTTTTTGATTACCGTATAGTAACAGTAAATGAATCAGAGCTAACTTGCAGACACCCTCACCAACCTCCTCCCGCACCCCACAACAGAAGAGCCGCGGCGTACTCTGTGGCGAACACACCTCTCGCTAGGCATTACGTTGATGGGAGGGCCGGTGTGAAAAGACAGCCCTCAAGACACGCTGGCAAATGTTTCCGGGCTGCTGCCGGCGCCGCCTAAGTGTGAGATATGAATAGCAAAGGGGCTTTGTGCGCACCAAATGAAAAGCCTGCGCTGCACCATCCATAATTCATCTCCGTCAGAGGTGTGTGCAGACCGACCCCAGCCCTGCGCCACTTGCAGTGGCGGCGGAACACCGTCTCTCGCCAATGATAGAGGCATGGGATCCACGGTGTAACTACGACTGGTCGTTCTTTCTTGTTGTTATTTCATAAAACCTTCATTCTGAGGTCAAGATTTAAAAAAAAAAAAACTTACTCGCTCAGTGACTGTGTGCCATGTACAAAAAAAAAAAAAAAAATAATTAACAAACGTTAATTGTTAACGGTTGTTGAGTCTCGCCAGAAGTCCACTTTGGCACAACACAAAGCCACCTTCTAATGCTTCATCAATGTGTCCTGCAATCTGTTTCCGAGTGTTAAAGAACGTTCAGTATGAAACGCAAATCATATAGGCATACTATTCAGAACAGAATCCCTTGTACGTCTTAACTTCTTATTTGGTTTTACTCTTCCAGGAAAGTAATGTATTTGAAGTTTACTATATCAAATTTGGTAGCTGTAAGGATAAACAAGTATTATTGGTGTAAGACACAAATGTAGAGTGTTCAGATATTTATACGATGATAGTTTGTATCAAAATAAAACAAAAATGCCTAATCAGCATTGGGCTGCAAACACATACTTTGAGAATTATTAGCAGGTGCTCAATGTGAAGCCGGTCCATGGCGATTCATGCGTCTGCCATTCAGAGTAAGGAATCGTGCTCTCTTTGAAACTGTCCTGGTTGGTCTTCTACGTGCTGACATGAACTGAAAACAAGATTCTGGCATAGGACCCTCCCACAGTTTCTAAGGGTGCTTGATTCCTTACGCCGAAGGGCAGATGAAGCAGTGCATGGACGGACGATTGTTTAACTCTGAAATATGCGTTTTTGTCTTATTTTGATGAATACTGTTACCTTATAAATTATTTATTTAAAAAAAACCTGTATATTTTTCACTTCTAATCAAACGAAAAATTCATCACAATGAAATATATTTCGACAAATGAAACAATCAATGGAAGAACCTAACCTACAACATTCTTGTAAGGGAAAGCGATCCGGCCAACAGTCCACACAACCATGTTCCTTTGAGGTTAGGAAAAAAAAAAAACGCAAAAAAAATCCAGTAAGAATAAATAAATAAAAAAAAAACCTGGATCGCGGAAGGCAATGGCAAATCATTAAGGCGATTTTCCGCAGCTATCAAGGCGAATGCCGGGATGGTTCCCACCTCCGCCACATAAACTACACATTTCATAAACAAAACACCAATTGGCAGTCATTGGGGACTGCCAACAGAAGTGAAAACTTAAAGCTATGAATATCAGACACGCAAATGTCATACTTATAGCTACAGATATACTAAATAATTATAATTTGCATGGTAGTAATGACCCTGGTGACAGGATTTCTTTTGGCTGCGCTTTCCGCATCTGTCTTAACCGCTTTAACCCAACCCGGTAGTGCTACCATGTACAAGGGACCTATAGTTTAACGTGGAATCTGAACACCGGAAGCGTTCTGGCGTACTTAACACTACACAGCAAGCTGTGCCAGAGGTGAGGGTCGGGTTAAGTGTCTACGAAAGTTTCCGCCGAGACAGGGATTCGAACGGGGAATCTTTTTTTCCACAGTCAGACACCTTAACGACTGAGCCACTAGATCATAAGGAGATGCTGTTAACTTTAGCATGTCGGTGACGCGAACTTATAAGATTTTATCTATCCAAAAATCGCCCAACCCGCCTAAACAGGTTTCCCTTAAAAAACTAAAAAATCTAACTTAGTCCACAACTCGAAGGTTGGTCAAATCTTCCCGAAGGAGATGAATCAAGTTTTTTGTGCCAGGGGCAGGAAGGGCCATTCCTTTCCTTAGGGGCCTACACTTTAATGTGGAATCAGAGCAGAGGAACGTTCCGTCGTAGCTCATGTAATCAAAAACGACACCTAAATGTTCTTGTTTCCCACAGGATTTGAACCCGCTACAGGAGAGACAAACTTTCGGGAACAAGGTTCTTAACCGTCTGAGCTACCAGACTGGCTGGGTTTGAACTGTACATGTGCTAAATACTATAAAAACGGATAAAAACTTTGGGTTTGTATGAACAATGTTGACAGAAATTAAGGTGAGGGAGGGTGGGTGTTTGTATGAAGAATCTTGGTAAAAAAAAAAAAAAAAAAAAAAAAAACAAAAAAAAAAAAAAAAAAAAAAAAAAAAAAAATCATTTGACGTATTAGATATAAGGTATAATCTATATTCTCACTGCCGACCAAGCGCAACCGGTCATAACGTATAGATACAGATATACGGTTAACATTAGCATGTTGGTGACGCGAACTCATAAAATTTAACCCATCCACCTGGCAACACGTAATGTGTGTGTGTGTGTGTGTGTAGGAAGGGGGCGGGGGGAGGACATATGTAAGGTGCATAGTCCTTACCCTAAATTTTTGTTGTGTTGTAAATATATTTGAAATATAGTGGAGGTTAGCACAGGATAGGAAAGGATGGAGGATTGCATCAAACCAGTCGACAGCAAAAAAAAAAGTGAGGCCATAGAGTATATATATTTTAACTTTTATAATTTACTTTAGGGGTTAAAGACGCCAATAAAGACAGCACGGAGCATCTTTGAAAAACAGATCAAAGAAGAAATAGTTTTAATGAAAGCATGAAAGGACAATGTATTATATGAAAGAGGGAGTTTCGGAGAGAAACTCTCAATGAAGTTGTATTTTGACAAGTGATGCGTAAATGTTAGATGGCTCAGAATATAGAACAAGGGAACTGGAGCGCAGAGAACTTAGTGGGTTGAAAAAAAATAGAAGTAGTACAAATAGATTATAGTATTAATAGCTTGGAGGAAAGAAATCTATTGACAACGGTTACCGGGGATAGAACAGTTAACAGATAGTAATATCATTTTAACGGCATTATGCAATCAGATGTAACAAATGTTAGAACGAAATAATGCAAATTAATATGAAGGAATTTCTCAAGACAGAAATTTCATCACTAGAAAGAAATTTAGATAAACAAGTAGAAGAACTGAAGGACAGTGTTAATACTAGGGAGTAAAATCAAGACAGATGTGCTTAAGTGCGAACTGAGGTAAAAGGCCTGGCCAAAAAAAAAAAAAAAAAATTGTGGTAGCCGAGGAGCACGTAGTCACGTATCGCAATTTACTAGACGAAATGGAACTAAGAGATAAGCTTGGAGAAGAACAATTAGATGAAATACGAAAAGAGACGAGACGAATAAGAAAATGAAATGATTAAATTTAGTAATGAAGCTATGGAACATAGGAATATATTAAAGGAGTCCGAAATTAGATGGAAAACTTTTGATGTTGGAGGAGGAACCATTATGCCTTTCGTTGAACGAAACGGGTTTAGCGGAATATTAAATTGTAGCTTTAGGCTACCGAAGATAAGCTTTGTGCCTGATGATGAGATACATCTCGCTTTGTTCATAACAGTATATGGTACTGATCTACCGACGGGGAGCGACAAGGAAAAACCCAGATACGTCCAGAATATGATGGTTGGTGAAGCGTTCGTGTCGGGAGTAGAAACCGGAATGAAGTGTGAAACATTTCGCGAAATTGAGGGCTGTTTTCTGTACAAGTATTGGTCCAAACAAATACAACGCTGGGTGAAAAATGAATTCAGAAATTGAAGACTATATTGCAGAAGAGATGGGAGTCTGGTTAGGTTCTACGAAAAAAAAAGTTAAGGCGTTAAAATACTTGGATGAACCTTTATGTGACGAAGATTTGTAGACATTTTTCAACAAAAATTGCAGAGAGGGGTGCAAGGAAAATTGACAGTACAACAATGGCAGGATGTTAAGGATTTTCTTGCCGCATTGGACAGAGTAGAAATGTTGCAAAACCTATTTGAGGATGAGAATGAGTATGTGGGAAAGTATAATTCACTACAACGAGAAGGTTATTAGACTCGAAATAGAAATATGAAGGGACCAGCGAATGACAGAGGAAACATGCAGATAAGAATCAAGAGAGGTATCGCATTCCTAACGGAGCAGACCGACGGGAATTCTACCACCCAGAAGAAGTAGACGTGAAAAAGGACATGAAAATGTAAATAAAGGTTCGGAAAACCATTAGCCGAGGTTGTTAAGGCTCGAATGACTTCGGAAGGCAGAATAATGGGGCCAATCAATTACTTAAGACCAGAAAGTAACCAGAACAAAAGGGAGGTGTATCCGAACTACGTTCGGCAGAAAGAAGAATGTGATGGAGGAGTAAAAGATGATAATGAAGACAAAGCTAATAGACATTCGGGAAACAAACCGGAGGCTGGACATGATGATACTCCTTTGGAATGGCACGAGTGTTTCAAGAAGTGCAAAAAGGAATAAGAAGGAAAAGAAATAGATCAACAAGAATTAGAGTGATGAAAGAGGCAAGCCGAATTATTGAAGAAGATACAGCTGAGAAGTAGAAAATAGAGCTTAAATTTAAAGAAGATAACCAAAAGGATGTAAACGAAGAAACATTAGAATCCGATTATCACTCCGAAGAAGGATACGGTTGAGTGACCGTTGAAGTCGAGAGTGAGAGACCAACAATGGCGACGAACAAGACAAAGAATGAAAAGAAATCTAGAGTGGTTGAGACAGTACGCCCGATAGAAGGGAGAAATTGTAATGAAAACAGTAACTCCTTTCTTGCAACAGAAAAGCCGTACAAGGATACACTAAAAGAAAAGGAAGAGAAAAAATGCAAGAAGAAAACTAAGTTTTTAAAAGTGACGGAACTAAGGAGTACCGAATGAGCAAAACATTACGATAAAGATACCGGAAATAGAACAGTATTGGCAGACAATAGTAACAAAAAAAAAAAAAAAAAAAAAAAATCCTGTATACAAAGGAAGGCTTGAAAGCACACACAAATGACTGGAAAAGAAATACTTTACGAAAAGAGGACAGCATAGTATAAGTATTGCTTGTATATAATCTTGTTAATATAAATTACAGCAATAAATTGTATGCTTATGATCTAAGGAAACTGAACGAATTATTCCAGAAAGTAAATGAATGAAAGCTTCAATGACAATAAAGATTTTTCAGATGTTAAAGTGCAGGAGTGAACCAGATATTTTAAGCCAGCGAGAAGCAATTCATAACCGTATACATCTGGTAAGTATACAGAAGGAAGAAAGTAAAATAATAATAATTATAAAAAATAAGTGGACATACTGTCACGTACAATACTTCGAAAGGAAGGAAGTAGAGAACATAGTGCGACGCACAAGCAGCAGTAACACCCCACAACGTCACAGCATGTCGGTGACGGGATGTCGCCAACTCATAGATTTACTCCCGTCCCAACACGCCCAAAAACGTTTCACTTCAAAAATCTGCTATCACATACAGAAAATTGTTTCAGCCAAATGGCAACACTTCAGTTTCCCAATTAGTAGGCTACATATTACGACCTAACAATAAGTGTAAAATGCTTTACGTCAGCAAGGGCATGCGGTAGTAAAACTAAAGCTCCAAATTTGACTGTGCCAACAGTAAGTAAAATTTATTTATAAACGTTTCTCGGGAAACAAACCAAGTAATGTTATTATTGATGCACAATATTTCGGCGACATAAAACTCCGTCGCCATCTTTAGGTGCAGTTGTAAGCCTTGAAGTCTTCCTTGAGCTCGTTGTTTTAAAACACAGTTGGAAATAAAGTTAATAGATATTGACACAAAAATGATGTGGCCGTCTCCGAAATAGGAAGAAATCAATTGGATGTGAATTTAACTGTACAAAATTCTGTGTAAGCCCTTTTCGCTTATGTAGCACGGAATACCAGTAATAATCGAACAGTATGATAAATATGAAATTGAATAAACATTTCGTTAATTTAGCTTGTGAAAAAACTTTGAAAGCACTAACGTCTTTACCTAATAGCAAATGACGACAAAAATTTACTACATCTGTATATTTTTTCTCGAGTCTCAGACGTAAGGGTGTTCCCGAAAAGACAAGAAATTTCCGCCTGTTTGGTAGTCCTTGTATTTCATTAGCTAAATTGAGAAAAAGGTGAAATTGTGATTTTGTGCCGGGAACATACGGGAGGAGTTTTTCTGGGCGGCTCGGCTCCCTCCGCGAAGCTCGTTTGCCGGTGCGCCTCGCCGTTCCTCCGCTGCGCTCTAATAATGACGGCGTCTGGGACAGGCCATTAAACGGTGAGCCGGGCCCTCTAACCAAATTAAGATTTGCTCTGATAAATACTTAGCCACGCTCGACCAGGCGTCGCCTTAACGACGGGCGAATCGCTTCAAGGAACTTGTGTTGCGGGAAAAGTAGGACGCAAGCGTGTGAACGTAGTCTTCTCTGTGTGAGAAGAATATTACACACAGCGTTATTTATTTTCGCGATTGATAAATAACTTCGCAGTAACAACTTAGTGCGCAACATTTGAGCAATTAACAACCGTGTTCAGTGAAACACAATTCACAACGAGATTATAGGACATCTGGTATATTTAACAGATTTCAGTAGTAACACACAGGGTCACTCTACAGCAATAATAATTAATTCCTGTGAAGTGGCACAGCTAGATACGCGGTGTTTTGTGAGGAAAATAACTTCTACAGTGTAAGAATTTCAGTTCAAGTGGTAGTATCTAAAATTCATACTTGGCTTGCGATTGTTATGTAAAAGGTCTCTGGTTCTCGTCAGGTACTATTATTTTTTTAGTTAAATATATCAGAACTGATATAACTTTGTTCCGTATCCGATGTTTCAATAAAACGTTACAGTGAAATTTAAATCCAACGTGAATTTTTAAAACAAGTGAACTCCGGGAAAATATCCAAATTGATTATTATCCTGATCGAAATTAACTGGCACATATTTTATACGCCTATGGAGAAGTAGAAGATTAAACATGAAATATATAGCTGAGCTTTTTTTACACAGACCTGTCATCACATAGTATTCGTAAATACTTCCACCGGCTACGATGGCTCTTAACAAATCTTATCACCAGTTAATAGAATGTATTTGTCATGGAAGCATTATTGATTTCTGAATCACGAACACTGAATACATATAAGAGGAGTGTTACAAATTTATTTTATACTTCCACCCACCTTCAGAAACATTAAACAAACACCTTCAGGCTTCCAAGCACTGAGGATCATTTATCTGATCGTGAATAACTTATGATTCACTGGAACTGCGAAAGAAACGTACATTTTTTTCAAGCTTTTTACAATCGGGAGTGGTTGAGGGCAAAGAACGAGAAGGAATTTGGTCATGGTCTTTCGAAGCAACTATCCCGACATTCGCATGAAGTAGTTTCGAGAAAACCTGAAAACCGAAGTCTGGATGGCCGAACGGGGATTTAAACCCACCTCCTCTAGAACATCACACGCGAACCTTAACGCTCATCCACTCGCCTAGGCTGAAAAAAGCAGTTGCAGCATATATAATTTTGTAAATAAACTAGCTGGGGCCCACGACTTCGTTCGTGTTTGTAAAGAATTTTGATTGATAGCTAGCAACATGGAACCACCACAGAGCATGATGGGAAACTAGAGGCTACTATCACACACAAACACCAGTGGCCTGCGGTAGGTAGTTTTGGCTGCAGAGTGAAATATAGAACACGCATGACTATTTTATATCATGCTATTACCACACACAAACACTAGTGGTCTGCGCTAAGCAGTGGAGGCTGCAAAGTGAAATATAGGGACACAAACATCTATATATATACTAGCTGACCCGGTCACGCTTTGCTGTGACTTACTAATTATAGTACGTTGGATTAATGTTATTCTAAAATTCCTCAAGTAGTCAAATTAATATTCACTAATAAAGACAAAAACATTGTAGTCGATTTGGAAATTCAAATTTAATTGGTAAAGAGTTACGGAGAGTTTAAATTAAGGACAAATGATCATAAAAAAATTTAATTTACATTTCATTACAAATTACTTAATTGAAATTATATAAAAATTGATATTTATAAAATAAATAAATAAATTATTTTTTATTTATTTATATAAACTGAAATTTCAGTTATATCTTCAGTCATACTGTTTTTATATTTTTCCCACAAACTCGAAGATTGTGCTGGATAACATGTTGTCAAAATAATTGCAAACAGTTTGACGAATACTATTCGGCGTGGCTGTCAACGCTGCATCAGCAAGTGTCAGGTCCCAATAATTGTCGTCTACCAGCAGCTGCAACTCGCGACATGCATCTTGACATGTATTGAACACTCGACCATTAACTGTTCGTAAACATTCGAAAGAAGCTGGTCCGGGAACATTCACCAATAACAAACGCTGAAAGAAACATTCACGTTGTTTTGGATGCACTGTGTAAAGTCTTTGCTTTGAATATGCCTGCGATCGAAGGATGTGGTTCTCCTTGTTTACGTGGCTACCATTTTTTACCTAATTTGTTCCATGAAAAATAGCTTGGAACATCGGTATACGTAATAATGCGAATTGGCGGAACACATCAGATTTTTGACACAATGTGAAAAATTCAGTTTGTGGTTTGTCGTTTTTGGTGGCTCAAGTATTCTTTGGAAAATATTTTCTTCGGTGAAATATACACGTTGACAGTTTTCAAGATGTATTGCAAGATGCTGGATGGAAGGGTCTCTTTCATGGATGCGAAAACTAAAAATATGCCAGATAGCTTCGTTGCTGCTGATGTATCTACCTATTTGGTATCGTGTTATTTCGTCATTTTTATTTACATTTTGAACTTCAAATACGGCCAAATCACTGCCTTTATTAACATATTTGCAAACGTACTTAATGGATTTTACAGAACTGCAAAACTCGACGTTAATATGAGCCTTATACGTTTTTGAAAGCAATGGTGAGTATGGTACGACCCACTGATTGTCAATTTCAACTTGGTTTCTAGAATTTGACATTCGCATTGTAAATGTTTGGCCACCATTCTCAGTGTTTCTGCGGCGATACAACGGATAACCATCGATATCCGTAATAGTATCATTCGTATATTCCTTTGGAAAACGCTTCTTACATTTTCCACCTTCCATGCATGGCGATGTCATGTTAAAAGCACCGCACGGTCCGTGGATCGAGTGACTGGTAACAATATCAAACAATTCTTGATCAATTAATGGGTCCGGAATTTCGGCTGAAATTATTTGATCAATTTCTTCTGGACGGATTTTAACTTCAAGCCAAATCAAAATGTGAGAATGAGGCAAACCTCGCTTTTGCCACTCAATCAAATACAGATAGCAACGTGTGTTACCTAAAACTGAATGTTTTACGATTAAATCAATCAATGATTTTAATTTTTGTTTGAACACACGTGCCGTGACATCATGACGATGCATTGATTGATGGCCTGGTAATAGCAAAGTTTGTATTTCCTCCCAATTCGGATTACATGTAAATGTAATAAACAAATCTGGACGACCATAATGACGTACGTAAGTCATCGCATCTTGTATATATTCCTGCATGTTCCGTGAACTGCCGATGTAGCTTGAAGGTAAAATAAATGCATTACCGATATCATTGGCGTTTAAATTTTCATAAATATTGCCGATAACAGTATCTCGTAAGAGGATGTATTCCTCCGATCGTAATTCAACCTGGTTGTATCGAATAAATCGCAAATGCTTGTTTTCAACCTTGGCGTACATATCCACGGCGTATTGAAGGCACAGTCGTGCGTCTTGCCTCTCTGCTACACGCATTGTCGAGGTTAGATTCTTTGGCGACATTTCACTGAAAAATATTTGAATTACAACAAAAAGTGCCTTTCTGAAAGCCTTAAAATAAGACACTATAATACAGTGGTGAAACCGGAATTTTTGGGTCCATTGAAAAATACAGTAAAATGGAAGTTAAGAACTAATGAGGAAATATAAAATAACATTGAAAAAATAACAGAAAAAGAAGAATGATATATTTTTTGATACATTTATAGCATGGATGACACCAGGCTTTCAAGAGGTTTAGAAAGATTTGAAACGAAATAATACCAGTGAACCGTATGGAAAGAAAATTTTTCGATAGCAGACTTTGAATATGGCAGGATTCAAAGGTAGAGAGGAGTGCAATAATGAAGGAGTACTGGGGAGGAAGAAAGAAAAAAAACAGGAGAGGAATTGAAATTGACACGTGGAGTCTAGCTGACCATAACAAAAAGAAGAAGAAAAATGATAAGTTAGCGAGAAATGCTTACACGATTCGAATTTATCGTAACGTTTTCTTCAATGTTATATTCATGTGTGCAATTACTTTGTCGTTAGGTATAAAGACACACAAACGATGAACAACAATACAGTATAATTATAACACAATACACAGCACAATTAAAATTGAAGAAACTCACACATATGGCGTGGAATAGACCGTAGCATAAATAAATCGAAATACAACGCCATCTACTGAATGGTTCGATAAATTAACACACCGCCATCTGTTAGGAATAAACTGTAGCATAAATAAATTGAAACAGAACGTGATCTACTGGATGATTACCCAACCTAGCTAACCAAGTGTTGTATAGATAAGTTAACACATCGCCATCTGTTAGAAACTTATGGAACTATAATAATAATTACGTGTGGTCGTAATGACCTGGTGACATTGTTTCTACTGGCTGGGCATTCTGCCCTGTCTTAGCCGCCTTTACCTAGCCGCCCATCCTGCCTGGTACAGGGGACCTACATTTTAACATCGAATCCGAACCACAGTACGGTCCTGGCGTATTTCACCTCATACAGCATGCTGCGCCGGGGGTTAATGCCGGGTTAAGTGTCTATAAAAATCCTCGCCGAGACAGGGACTCGAACCGGGACCTTTCCATCTCCAGTCAGACGCCCTAACCACTTAGCCAGCAGACCGCTTAGCCTTGTGGCTTACAAATAATTACAAACCATTGTCCTATGACAAACATTTAATGAACTTTATTTCGCAAATAATAAATATTGAGGTCTATAATCCAGATAAAAACTATCCTATCTTTTAAGTTGGACTAAATCACACACATTAAGCCAAATTTCATCTAAATCGGTTATGTAGTTTCGGAGTTCATCCCGGACGAACATCGTGACACGAGATTTTTTATATATAAAGATATATATATGAAAGATATATAAGATTGTACAAAATTTTCCGGTGCTCTACCATACCAATATCTTTGTGTATAAAATCCTATGCATGATCAAACCGCACCATCACTGATTAACCATTGGAATTACTGTAGCCACTTTCACACCATATATCATTCAGTTGGCGAGTCAGGTTATTTAGGCTTGCAACGAATATTCGGCAACTATTCGGTATTCGGCCTACTCGCCCACTTTTTTACTATTCGGCCGAATACCGAATATCTACGTACTATTCGGCCGAATACCGAATACTTAGGATTTTTTTTTTTTAGTTAGATAATTGCCTAAAATAAAACGATTGATTCATTGCGTGGTAATGTATTTAACTTACAATTACAAAAAATAATCGTGCATGGTCAACTTATACGATGCCAAAGCAAAACAAAAATATTATAAATACCTATTCACTGGAATCATCATAATTGAAATTTAGGAGTGGAAGATTGTGGAAATACTAATTTTTCTGAATTGTCAGGTAGTAGTTTACTTCTTTTCTTCTCGTAGACATTTCCAGCTTTAGAGAAAAGCCGCTCGGAATAAACACTGCTTTCTGGCGCGGACAAGTATTTTGCTGCAACCTTTGTGAAACACGGAAATTTCTCTCTTCTTGCTTGCCACTAAATGTACGGATTATCATGCCATGATATAATATTAATTTTTAAATAAACATCAATTTCAGTTTCAATTGCATTTTTTTCTTGTGATGTCCCTGCATTGATCGCACTTTTCTCTGTAACAATCTCTTCATAACAATTCATAAAAGATGAGTGTGTACTCTGACTGTGACCCGACTCTTCCGTCATCCTCTTGGACTGAATAGGGAACGAATTCGCGCTGCGGTCGCTGCTTGTTTCACAGTACGTATTTAGACCATCGATCAAAATATGCTGCCTTGCTTTTTCTCTTTGCAGTTCACTGGTGAAAACATTCAATTTGAAGCGAGGGTCCAAAGCGGTTGCCGACAAATAATTTTTATTTGTGGCAATGTCTTCAAATCGTTCGTTCAACCCTTGTTGCATGACAAGTCTCGCTTGGCTTAAGATGGCTGTTAGCTCTGATGTGATAGTTTTATCGCAATATCGCGTTAGAGTAACAACATACGGAATAATTTCAGAAATGCATGCATATTCGTAACTGGTGATTCTTGTTAGATCTTCACATGGTTGTAGTAATCTCAAAAGTAGCTATAAAAGCTCCCATTGAGCAGCAGTCAAGTTGGCAAAATTGCACTCCGTGAGATACACTAAAATTGCCCGTTTTTGTTTAATTAGCCTTTCAAACGTATAATATGTGGAATTCCACCGCGTACTGACAACTTGCACCAATTCATTCAACATTTAGTCTAAATGCCCTTCTCACAGACTTAAAAACGAGGTATGAGGATGTTGTGACTACGGAAATACTGCACTCTGTTATCGATCCATATAGTGAAGAATGGCATATCATACTACAAGAAAATTACTAATCGAAGTAATCACTATCGTACTATGTAGGGGGCAGTTCAGAAAGTGGTGTCAGCAATTCGGTCTTAAGAAGATTATACCAATTGCTTATCCCGTATTATGAACTATCGTAAGAAAGCTTTTCCAACTTCACAACTCATTGGATGATATTCTTAAGAAAAAAAAGTAAATTCATAAATAATCCAACGTAGATACTTGAGGGCATACTTCAAGCTAGTTAAAACAAGCACAGAGTGGTGGGAGGTAACTCTGCTTTAACAGGAGGGCGAGAGACAAGCACAGCAATACAGATTTTGGCTCACTACGGCTGAATACTTTTGCCAAATATTCGGCTATTCGGCCAGGAAGTCTGCCGAATATTCGGTATTCGGCGTTTGCCCGAATATACTATTCGTTGCAAGTCTAGTTATTAGTTATAGTTCATTCCGACAGTTGGCGTTGGATCTAACTTCTATATTCTACTGCGAGATACGATATAAATGTTATTGTGAGGTGCAAGTAGCAAAGAAACAAAGATAATCACTTGGTATTGACTATTCTCCCGCAGTTGCTTCTTAAAGATTTGTAAATCAAAATACCGTCTTCTAACAACGATTATTTAATTCATACTGTATAAGCTCAGATGCTTTTCGCCCTTTTGGAATGAAGCATCGTCAGTGACTGTAAGTGTACATGCATGGTGTTGTTAAGAAATTTTCATTATTTGTATACATGAATAACTATTAACAAAGTACATTCTGCGTACGAATATTGGTAGAAACAGCTCTGTTTGTACTTTTGTACACTAAAGTGCAAATACAGCTGTTCCCGACCAACATGTAAATTCGTAAGTAGTATGTACTTTGTTAATAGTTATTTGTGTATACAAATAATGCAAATTTATTAACTACACAGTATGTGCATTTACAGTAACTGACGATGCCCAATTCCACAAGAACGAAACGCGTCTGAGCTTATATGAATTAAATAACAGTTTGTTAAGAGATGTTTTCATTTAAAAAGAAAAAAAGATAATCCTGTTCTAGATTTTTGGTACGATAGATAATTTTTATAATTTATATGAGGATGACAACTAGCTTGATACCTCAAGTATATTTTTATTCAGTCTGAAGGTTAACTCTCAGACCGAATATTAAATCTACATCTAATCGTAGCATCTTCAGAAATTACAAAGGTTCTCAGAAAGAAGCAGAAATCCTTCCTTCTCACAGTGACGTAATAAATATTTATGTCAAAAACCATCCACTGAATCTGATATAATTGCAAATTTTTCTTCTCTAACCACATTTCTTCCCGATCAACTTCTGTCGTCGATTAACTTTCGTTAATATATTTAAACGATTTTTCACCACTCCTTCAAACTTACAATTTAAAGTTGAAATTTGCAGAGGACAAAGTAGGTGTGTACAGGAAAGGGGGGGAAAATGGGTGTGTAGGGAAATTGTCACCGTAACGTGTACTCCATCGCAATTAATTTAAACTGTAATGATCTAATAACTCACTTTTCATATCAAATAATGCTTGAGAATGTGGTACAAATATGTGTTAGGGTCTAAAACAGCTCGAAAAAAGAATGTCAAAGCTTTCTATTTGACAGCGAATAACCGTTTAGTAGCTATTCTAGGACAATACAACGCTACTTTCAATAACCCAAAAGTGCTCGTGTCAACATTGACACACACGTAAAACCAATAAATATACCAACTGTAAAGAGAAACCAAAAGGCAAGTGACACAACAGTTGCACGTCTGAATGAATTGTACCAACACACCAACCATTAGAAAGAACTGTTTACTGACGAAAAAGCAGCAAATTTTCTCGCTGTGTGTGTATTAGATTTTCCGATTGAATTAGGGTTTTATATCATAGTTTATATACATACAAATAGAATAATCTGTATGAACTCAAGTCAGGCAGTACCATTCAATATTTTTGCAGATGAGCTATATGAACAATGCCGAATTGTGCCTGTGGCTCAGCAACAAACATAAACTTCCCGAATGGGTGGCAAAATCATGGGGTGGTAGAAACGAATTGTAATTGAATGGTACGTTTACTATTATTTGGGTCGTGTTTCATTAAACTCTGAATACTACTTTGAATGGGACGACCGAGTGATATATAGTCGAAGTTATTTATTCTTATTAATTTAAGTCAGTGCTGACATCAGGTAATTATTTTATTACTAAGAAATTACCAAACTGCATTAAAGCTTCGTTATAACCTACACACAGACAACTTAACACTAATATTGCTTACCTCATGAAGCATTTTATCAATCACCGCTCTTCTTTAAACATAATTCTGATACAAGAAATACTAAGCTAGCAATCTTATACTGCAATCAAAATAGGTGGAATGTGGGATTGTAAGTTCTTTAGTCTACGAGTGTTAAATGGGACACAAACAGGGACGAATTATATTACAAACCACTTAATATCAAAAGCCTAACCACATTAAGTCGATCATCAACTAACATGAAAATAAACAGGATGTGAATCGTCTTTGCATTGATAACTTGAATCTAACTGCTCGAATGGTTTACACACAGTTACTGACTTTACTCCTCCCGAATGCTTTCTATAATCAACTACATAATACTTGTCAAATAACAACAGATAAGTAGGCTGAACTCTATTACAAATACATAACCGACCACTGCTTAACAACGACGACTAAATCTTAACACTAGCGGCCAAATACCCCAACAAATACAACGGGCAGCTTCGTCAACCTAGCCAAGTTACACTGAGGACCACTTCGAGCTACGCGCGACATATTAATTATCTTGGAGGCGAATCGAACATTTTAGAAATATCTACGACAAAAACCGAACATTTTTAGAGACAAACAAACTGATCTGAAGACCAAACTAAGGCTACCACGTGCCTTACCTGTGAATTAGCGGATCACATCTTCACTGCTCGAAAAGAATGAAGAACGAATACGGCGCGTACCATGGTTTAGTAACACATAGCGTGGCTAGAACTGCAAGTACATCAAGCCACTGTGCTTGGGCCAATAAGAATAACGCAACCGCTTGACGTCACACTACCACTAACTTGTAGAGCTAATGGCTCGTTCGCACTAGGCTGCTAAACTAAACGTGTGTGAACAATGAAAATTAGTCGAGTAGTTTAGTCGAGTCGATCCGTTTTGTTCTATTAAACTGGGCGAGTAGCACCCTTCACCACGCGCCACTGCCCATTCGCTCATTGGCTAAACAAGTCTGAACCTATTGTTTAGTCGAGTTCATTAGCTGCCGCAAAAATGTCGTTTCGCTGGAGCTAAGAAACAATTTTAAAATTTGTTTCTAAATATGTAGAACATGAATGCTTGTAGAATATTAAGTCCCCGACACTATAAAAACAAACACGCATGAATTTGGAAAATACAATAAACATACCTGTATTTGGTGAGAAATAAATTGAAAATTAAAAACATCTGCTTAGTGCTCAATTTTATTAATTATTTTATTACAATTGCATCTATATTATACAATAAGATTTTATTATTCCTATTGTTATTAGAAGTACTACCTAAAGCGATAAAAATGTTTTTAGAATTATCTACTCGCAGAAGTTAAATAAAAAGTAGTCCAAAAATTTAGGCGCAGGTACTGAAACAGTTTACACTCCTTCAATAAAATGATTCAGTTTACTGGATGCATCTGTATGAAACATTACTTCAATTCCTTTAATGTTTCATAGATTCCTTCACACTGTGATGAGTTAGGAAATACCCTATTTTCCGTGTATAAATACGAGGTGTGAGTCTCCTTAAACTACATCCGGTGGCAATAAAGTAGAGAACTGCCTATAATTTTGTAATTGCCGGAATTGCACTTCTTAAATAGGTATCTTCACGCTGGATTTGCGACTGCATTTCATTAACACAACTTTTGGACATTCTCAAACTATTCGTAGGGATCTTCTAATGCTAATTCCTTCAGAAGACAATTTGTAGCTCCTTGTTTATCCCTTCTACTAACCCATTTTTGTACCCATTGCTTTTTTATCTTTACCGCATTACTTCACCATCCATGTCTTCTAAAATAGCGCTTAACATAAGCTGTATCAGCTCATTCATTTGATTGCGTTGCAGCCTGTTCATCTGACAAAATACCACGCTACTTGTGTACTGTACTCGACCGTAGTGCGAACGATTTTTGGTCAGTAGCGATTAATTTAGCTACTAAACTACTCGCCACTCGACTAAATTACTAGCGTAGTGCGAACGAGCCATAAGGGTGGATCCGGGGCATAGCGTCCCTCCGGAAATTTCCATGCTAGAACTGCTGAACTGCAGCTTAGCATCCCGCTCTACGTGCTCTCTGAACCTATTCGCTGGCTGTGTAGCTACCTGATCAACTTACGACTCGCAACGTCTAAGACAAAATTCTCACTAAAAATTAAATCCTGTTACCTATTACTATGTCCCAATACAGAATGATGCGCACAAACATGAATAAAACTTTGCAACATCCTAAATTTAGAATGTGAAAAGAGTTTTAAGAAAGAACACCGAAGATTTCACATTCCGCTCGGTGAAGTAGTGGACGCAGCATATATATAAATAAAATGTTCATATGTACATATTACCAGCGTTTACTACGACAATGGGTACGACTAGACTCAATAAATATCAACTGGGCTTCAAAACTAATTGGAACTAGATATTTTTGACTAGTTAGTAGAACTGAATTTAATTTCAATCACAGCACAACATTAAGACTTATGAACATTTATCTTCTCTCTCCTTCCATGTGACCAGAAATAAGGAATACTCTAATATTTTATTTTATCGTTTTCTATAATACTTGCACTGATATTCGAAACACTGAAATAGACCCCACGTTCCATTTTGGACAGACATTTAAAATAGATACCTTCAACAGATTTATACTTAACACAAAAATAGTAACGTTTGTTGAAACATGAGTTCAAAATAAGTTTTAAGGTTTACCAAGAATTTCAGAATCCTTCAAACTTATAACACTTACAGGTTCAGAAGTAACTTCTCTCCAAGCATCTATGTTCTCACCATCATTAAGTTAAGAGTTTCTTATTCAGCCCGAGCAAAGGTCTTTAAAATTGCATTTTGAAAGAGAACTGTACAATAGTTCTATCTTTAGAATATTAGATGTAGTTAAATGTATTACATTTTCTATGTTCTTTGGGTGATTTAAAAATAACTGGATATTTTCAAAGCAGCTCCATGGGGTTTCTAAAGAACTAAAACAGTTAAGCGTAACATATATGAAACAGCTAAAGAGGATTAATGGTCTCAAAGAGTGAAGTTAAAGAGTATTTTTGAAGAGTATTATATGTGCAGGAGGATCACTCAACAATGCTTGAAGAAAATTTTATCTCTATCTGAGGGAAAACGAAGGAATACAAACAATTTTCGACAAGGATAGAGAAGAAGTAATTTGAAAAAGGCAGCGTAAATTGAAATGAGCAAACCGAATTTTTTTGGTTGAAATCGATTCTGAGGATATTATAAAGGAACTAAGATATGTAAAAATAAGCGTAAAGGAACCAGAGTGGTTAACACTACTACGGATATATTGAATATAGGAGTATATGACATTTTATCATACTTTGAAACATTATTATATTGATTCTGGAGGCTTACTCCTTACCAGAGGAGTTAAAATGCCATAGTAGCACCAGTCCAAAATGAAACAAAGACAAATAAGGTTTAAAATTACAATCCTATTGATTTGACATCAGCAGTGGAAACAGTCTTATAAACGGTATCATGTATTGTTCGCAGATGACATAATGTTATACGGTAGGATTATAATGGGAGAAGACTCTGAAGAGTTTCTGGAGGATCTGGACGCGATATCTAGGTGGGAAGGTCAATTTGGAATGAAGATAAAATACCAAGAAGAGTCAGCTGTTCACAGATAAATATCATTTATGATCATAGACTGAAGGAAGAATCCGTAAGTTTGAGGGCAGGCATATTATTTAAACCCACCAAGTTCTCAACCAACTTCATTAGAGTAACATCAGGACAACTGAGAAATCTATATTGGTTGTGCGGTAGATAACGGATAATACTTCAACTGTCGAAAGGCCCTATCGTGAACTATCAGAAATATCATTTTGATATTAGCAAAAATTTACCGTTATAAATGAATGTAATCTTTCTCGGCGTTGTTTATTTATAAATTTTTCTCGGGAAACAAACCGAGTGATGTTGTTATTAATGCAAAATATTTCGGCGACTCTATTCTCCGTCGCCATCTTCAGGTGCAGTTTCAAGTCTTGAAGTCTGCACCTGAAGATGGCGACGGAGAATAGAGTTGCCGAAATATTGTGCATTAATAACAACATCACTCGGTTTGTTTCCCGAGAAACGTTTATAAAAAAAAAAAAAATTACCGGTTTGGTCACCTTTTAATTTTTTGAAATTCACTGGCTGAGTTTGATTTATATCATGCCGTTTTTACGAAAGAAGATATTAATTAACATTTTTACTTTAAAAATTATATTAAATGATGAAAATGACAGCTTTCCGCTCTAAAACCCGCATTGCACCGATTAATAGAAGGTCGTTTAAGTCGGCATGCATAACCAGCCGTATTAAGCGACTGATTTAATGCACGTGGCAACTTCCAGTTGTTGATGTTAGCCTCATGTAAATAACGTTTTTGATAAATCCTCAATAAAAAAAAAAATCCATGGGCTTTAAGTCAGGTGATCTCGACTGCCACAGAATGCGACATAGGCGGCCAATCCAACTTTGTGAATAAGTTTGGTCCAAATGCTCCCTCTTTTGTACAGGGTAATGAGCTGGGTACCCATCATTTTGCAGCCACATCAGAAATGGCGTGACTTAAATCTAACGCAAATGGTGAGTCAAAAGAAGTGACTAACACTTGAAAACTGTAACATTTTTGTTAAGTTTGAATTTTTATATTGGGTAGGTCACAATAAGGCTTTTCGACAGTTAAAGGGTTATCCATTATTTACCGGATACCTCGTGACGTGGATAACCGCAATTCTTGTGGACCAAAACCAATCCATTTCAGTTAGAAGATCCTTGTATTCTAGATATTTTTCTGTTTCATTTTCCAATAGATTACGATACAACTGTGTCTATTACGACAGATGTTTTTCGTTATCATAATAATCAGTCGTTTAATTTATTTCTGAGCGTCGCGGTAGTGAACTCCGCTGAATTTCTCACCACACGTTTGACAATGTGTTGAAACTTTACTGGAATAGCTTTGAATAATAATATCTGGTCTCTCATCTTCCACAGTTCTATTGTGTGGATATGCTGCCGGTAGAGAGCACAGTGAACCTATTAATTGTTATTACTTGACAACATAAGCATTCATATCATTCACCCTATATGCCTAGAACATTGCAAGTCTTGCCTATTACCACTAGAGATAAGAACACATGTTACTGCACCTAACTTTTACGACACGCATACACCGTGTAACTAAATGTTTCACTCCTTACCTTTAATATTCTTGAGTACACTCTTACCACATTGTCGTGTTATCACTGATTGGTCTTTGGCAGCAATTGTTTTGCCTTTGGTCCTGATTTCATTTTTTTTCTGCTGAAAACTCCAAATACAAAAGACTAATTGTATTTTGAACCTCTTGACGAAATGCTTTGTTTTTCAGTTTGTTTTTCTTTGTTTTGTTTTTTGCTTATGGTTTTACGCCATGTCGACTTTGAGACAATTAGAAGAATTTGAACCATTGCCTTTTAATAGTTTGTTCCCGGCATTCGCCTGGTGTGATTTCAGGAAACCATGGAAAATTCAAATCTGGATGGCCGGACGGAGATTCGAACCCGCGTCATTTCGAATGTGATGCCAGACCGTTACCACTCACCCACCAGGGTAGGGTTTATTTTTCATGCAGTGTGTTGCTCTTTTTCAAAGTTAATTACAACTACTTGTAGGTCACATTATAATGTTAGCAATTTTTAATGCATAATTTAAATTCCCGAGAATATCAGTATTCTGATCCAAATATTGTTTTCGTTGTTTTCCAGGACGTACAGCTGACTTACTAGCAACTTAAAATGAAAACAATTCCTAGTGACAACAATTTAGGAATTGTGAATAGGAAAATAGTAATTTAGTGATAATGTAACTGAAAATAATGTAATATTTTGGAGAAAGCAGGAATAAAAATGAAAGAAGCATTTTATAACCGAAGGTACAATTCCACAAAACAGTACTGAATACAACAATTGTCTTAAAAGTTCTGTCTGGGCCTTGAGCATAAAGGCGCTGTATTGGTATCTAAGTAACATGATATTTTAAGAATATTTAATTGCAATGGATATCTACAAACAGACGTAAATTTCATACGAAATTCTCTATATTTATCTCTTGTTTTAAACGGATAAGCAATGGATAAAAACATGATAATTTGATGGGATAAATTTTTCTTGGGCAAATTTTTATGCATCATTATTTAGTTGAAAAAGTGAATTGCAAAATAGTCGCCCAAGTTGATATGTTTATTGTTACCAGTCTTCAAAATAATGACTTACAGCGACTTCCTTACATGATGTAAAAGTTCAGGCGCAGGACCATTTCAACAGGTATAATTTGATGTTATAATCATCAAAAATCGATTACAGAGACAAGCTCATAAACCAAAAAAGAAATTTGAGTTGAAGAATGTGTAGATCAAACGAGTTATTATTCAGTAACTGGGCTGCCTTTTCCGAGTCACTCTGCGATACGCCGGTTCTCCTCGGCTGCTGCAGCTTACTTTGTATCTTTATTAGGGCTCACCCTGCAGAGAGTATCTTTGACGTGAGATGAGAGGGACCTCCATCCTGACAAAGAATGGCCAGCACAGCGAAAATGGAAGACACTCTGCGCTGCTAATTTGACTTCATACGGCGTCGGGGCTAACCTTATTCCCCGTCTGTTGTACCATGCAAATACAAGAAGGCAAGGCGGAGAGTCTGCCCACTGCCACCCGAATTAGGTTCTGCTGCAAGGAGCTGCTTCCACATTACGGTCCCTGAAAAGAAATTAACGGAAGACCTCTTTTTGACCGATTAAGTCAACATAATAAATTGGAACAAAGGAAAAAAAAACATTGTCTGAGTTATATTAGGCAGCAAGAACTTATGAGAGATTGAAACAGAACAGAAATATAGCCAAATAATTTTGTTCATTGTGGTAGTTACTTTAATACCAAATCAAGAAATAGAATATAATGTAAAAATAGGTGGCAGCAAGAATCCAGAGAATATGCAAGTATATTTCTTAGTTTTATAAGTTTAGTATGTATTTTAATTATATTCGGAGATGGTCCTTTCAAGTTCTAAAACAGAGCTATTAGCTTCAGATTGGGCGAAATCGTTATCACCAGCTACAATAGCGGGAATGATAGACGTCTCCATAATTTTGTACTAAAGATGTAAGACCTTATAAAATTCTTAAATTACGTAAAAACATTGATTGCACGGCCGTTATTTGTGCGAGAATGTGATTGTTATGTCCACACATTGCCAGCCGCTCAGAAAGCAGTGAGCAGGGAATATTTGAGAATATTATGTGGAAGACGATACATCTTCATCCCACATACATCAGATCGTGTTGTTGTAAGGAAATTGATATAGGGTGTTGGATTGCATTGCAATTAATTGCAATTTTATTTTTTATTTCACACTGGCATTGTTAAGATCTGGTCATATCGTACCGGTAATTTTAAATGGTTATTTCTGTTATGTGTTTGGATTCTACTTGGATTAAGAGTTGATTAATTGTAATTTGAATACCATCGCACTTTTCCGTGAGAAATTCACTTCTGCAGCATTCAGACTCTGTGGTTCCCTTTCTCTCCTGTCCAGATCTACTGTGTAATTATATAATTTTACCGTAGAATCTAATCCACTGGCTCGAATCCAGCCGTTTGTATAACTGGTTTTAATTGTGTTCTTTGCGTGCGTTGCCCACGTTCAAGAGTAAATTAAACTGGAATATAATTGCTTCTTGCTGAATGGCTAACCTAGCCAAATGTCCTTTCTTCAATTTGTATAATTTTTTTTTTGTACTCATAATTATGTTTGAGAACCACGATTAACTGGTTAGTTTCTGTGGTGCTGGTCTTGTTTCTGCAATTCTGAAAGGTATTACTTTTTTGTATTTTCTTTCTGTACGTATTATCTATTCAGTTTTCTACTTTATTTGTTCCTATTGCTAGATCATAATTTGCTTGCCCTACTACGATACATTTTATAGTTCGAAAATCCTCTGCTAATTAGTCTTATATGATCCCTTCATGTGTTTCATCGAGGGATGTAACGGATATCCGCATCCGCAACTGCGGAACTTTCGAGTGAAATTCTACATCCGCTTACGCATCCGCAATTTTAAATGAGGATGTATAGCGGATGTTTTGTTTACATTGCAATATATATTATTCTTTCTCTTTATTCGAGATTCTGTCCATCGTCGCTTAGCTAACAAGAAAAGTGTTTTTTTTTTTTTTTTTTTTTTTTTTTTTTTTTTTTTTTACGATATTGCAATAAAAGTAACAATGAACTAAACGGTGTTTTTTACCTAAGTGACGAATTTACACGTTTGAAACTTGCAAGTAAAGTACAGGCCGGGCTACAATAGACCGCACCGAGCCAGCACTGTCACTGACCGACACTTTTCTTATTGTTGTCACTCACTCGATTGAAGTGAGTTCAAACGACACCGCACCATGTCGGCCGTCATTCGTTTGGTTTAATTTTTGATGGTGTGGGCCGGTGTCGGGCTATCGATATGGAGTTCAATCCTTTGCGACTAAATATTGTTTTAGCGTTACTGATTGCTTTAGAAAATTCTTTTTACATCCTTACTTTAGGTTCACCAGACGCTCGTAAAATGTAGGTAGAGTCCTTGAATTTTCGCATTAACAAATCAAAGCTTTGCCGGAGGTGAAGGTCGATTTTAAGACCTGTAAAAATTGTATCCGAGACGCGGATTTTGAACCGGGGACCTTCCATACCCGAATCAAACGCCACAAGCAACTGACTTTAATAGTACTGAAAAATATGTATTCAATCATATAAAAGTACATTTGTGTTTTGGAATAACAAAAATAAGTTATATAGAAAAAAAAGTAAGTTGATTTTACTATGTTTGAATATTTATTTGTCATTACGTCCGGATTTGTCTCTTGTTCAGATTGATACGGCGTACGATTGGGGTACCGAAAGTCCCATGTTCAAATCCCTGTCTAAGCTGTAATTTTCATGGGTTTTAAAATTGACCGCCACCTGTGGGCAAGCTTTGATTTGATAGTTCTAAGCTGCTGGACGCTCAATGATTTGAATTTCACGTTAATCTAAAAGTTTCCTTTTAAAAATAAGTGACAACGATAGAGGTGTACTGCACGGCTGATAAGAAACACTGTGACTGGAAATTTAGGTAACATGAAATTATAATTATTTTATACAATCTTTGCAGTCTATATTTAAATTAAAATGTGTAATAATCTTATTATTTTTTGTTAAAAAAAATATTGAGTGAATCGAAAGGATCCTCAACCAAAACAAACACGTTAAATGTGAAGTGAGTGAGGCTTGACATTTCATTTTGACTATGTTGATGTACAGGAGAATCTTTCAATCCATTACAGTGATGATCATTTGTCAAAACTGCGTTAGGATACTATTTTCTTGCGTATGAGATCAAACAGTGAGGTGACGACAAGAGTCAGGCAAAAAAAAAAAAAAAAAAGTAATTTTAACAAACTTTATTACTTCAGTAGATTGTAAAATACGCCTACGCAAAATAAAGTACAGTACTCTATAATAAAGTACGGCTGGTAACCCTAGCTGCGATCCCCAAATCAGTTTTAAAGTAATTTTTTACATTAATTCCGAGAAACAACGAAGAGTATACGATAAAGGAGAGGGCGAGCCGTCAATCGTTCGAGTGATGGTGCGGTGCGGGCTCGGTGCGGTCTAATGTGGCTCGACCTTAAAGCCAACTTATAGGACATCCATGTAGAACTACCGTAGGATGCGCTCACCCATTTACTAATCTAGATGTTCCAAGCAATCCATTCCATTCGAACTTTCTTGCGCCACACCATGTGTCCTTGTCGCACACTCGTAGGATGTTTACTACAATAGCTTACACCAATATCTATAGCTTGTTGGACAGCAAGGACCCTTTTTGGTTGCCTGTGAGTCCAACAACATCCAACAGCTCCTACATGTATTCCTGTAACTGCTTTCATGGACCAGCAAGAGTTCTTTTATAGAAAATCGGATCTCGTATGTCCTACTAGTTGTACTGTGAATGCGCCACTAGAGCGGTGGGCAGGTGGGTGGCGAGAACGGAACTGAGCGTGGTGCATAGGCGGTAACGGCCTGGCATCGTATTCGGGAGGACGTCGGTTCGAATCCGGAATCCAGATTTGGGTTTTCCATGGCTTCTCCAAATCACTCTAGGCGAATGCTTCCTTTAAATGATCATGGCAGAATTCCTTCCCGTTCCTAGCCCCGATCTTTTCACGCCTCTAATGACCTCGAAGTCGACGAAGCGTGTAGTTACTAGAAAAAAAAAAAAAAAAATAAGCAAGCGCGTACATGCGCGGTGGTGTGGCCTTGTGCTTGACGCTTGAATTAGTCTAGCCACGAACTCAGCAAAAGTTCATAATACAAACACTGGTTTTTGGACGCAGCGTAATTATGTAAAGAATTTAATTCACTTGTGAAATGTTCCCACATTTTTTGTTGTTGAAAGATGATGCAAACATAATTCAATATGGCAGTATTATATGGAAATAAAATTTACTCATGAATAAAGATTGATTTTAAATTTATTTTTGATAAAATATTAATATCTACATAATTATAAATTTATTTTTCCACATCCGCATCCGCGGATGTCAAGTACTGAATATCCGCATCCGCCGCAAAGATGACATCCGCAACAACCCTAGTTTCATCACTTATTCAGTGTCATATTCGTCTTCAGTTATTATTACTTTTGAAGGCAATCGTCTTTTATATTCAAGCCCATTGCGGTCAAAATTTATTTAACCATGCTGCGAAAGTTCAAAATTTTTAGTGATACGTGACATCCACTTTCAGGAGTGGATGGTAGAAATATAACTTTTATTTAATTTATTTTTTTACTGGTACTGTATCATTTTTCCAAATTAGTGTGTATGAGAGTCATACTTTTATTCCTCGATTCCGTTTCTGAGTAACCTATTTTCTTTTGATAAATTATCTGTACAGTTTCTACCATATTTATATTCACACTTTTATTCCCAATGGAAATTTATTTTTCACTTCTCGATTTTATTGGTGTAAAACGGTTGTTAGGTCCATAAAAATGGGTGTAGTGAAAAGTGCTATTGTGCACAAGAAAGATCAAATGAAAACTGCCGTAAAAACGTATATCTACCTTTTTGTAATTGAGAGAAATATCTCAACTACAAAAAAATTCGAAATGCGTATTACTATGTATTAAATAATTTATATTTCGGCATCACTGCAAAGTGTTTATTATTAGCGGTCCGTACGAGATATCATATTTATGCAGATGGAACGACCAACAACAACGAAAGCTAGAAATTTCTGGTCAATTGCTGCGAAGTCCGTATCGCTGCTCCATTTAAATGTTTAGTTTTCGCGATATATTATACTTTTACTCCCCTTTCGAACAACAGATCTGAATAAATAATTTTCGATTTACCGAGACGTAACGTCTTTTAAAAGGTAATTTTGTATTTCTGCTAGACATGATTCACGCGCTCAAAAATTAACTATTCAATTAATTCTGAAAAAAATAATAATTATTATTGTTATTAATTTTAATTGCGATGGAGCTAAAGCTCCGGTGTCAATTCCCCTAGTCATCTATTTACTCTATTTTATTTTATTCAATTTTTTTAAAAATTCTTTTATAATTGGAGTGTTGAATTCCTCATCCATTTACTTTTCCGATTTACAAATTTTAAATTCCTTAAGTGTTTTTGGTAAGTTATTCACCACTTCACTTGGTAATTTGTTCCAATCCGCGAAACCCTTGCAAACAAATGAAAATTTTCGCACTCTCTTATTCATGAAATCGAGTGCAAGCTTGTGTTCATGGTCACCTTTCGCCTTCCATGCACTATTGTTCTTTGACCAATATCCCTCCAAGCCCCATCACCAACATGTCCCCTATACATTCCCAGCACTCTCTTCACCCTCCTCCTCTCCTCCAATGACTCCTAATCTGGATCCTTTATCATACCAGTTACTGACTGCATCTTGCGATAATTTGCACAAACAAATTTAGCTCCTGTTCTTTGCACACTCTGCAACTCCTGTATTTGATAACCAAAACCACCATATTCAATCAATAGTCTGGTGAAAGTTCTGTAACCCAATTCCCTAACTTCTTTGGTACTTCCTGTCATCACCCTCTGCAGAAAATGAAGGATTTTGTAATCTTTTCCTATTACCTGCCCAGTGTGCTCTGCCCAGTTGAATTTCTTATCAAACGTTAAGCCAAGATATTTACACCTCAGGCTTTCAACAAGTAATTCTGACCCCACCCCATAATCGTAATTAACCTTCAGTTTTTTTATCTGTGTACCTAATAAGCTGACTCTTCTTGGCATTTATCTTCATTCCATTCTGACCTTCCCGTTTAGATATTCTAACCAGGATACCTTGCAGCTGTTCACAGTCTTCACCTTTTTTGAACCTATTATATACCATTATACCATCCGTAAAAACCTAAATTCTGACCGTAGCCCATCAACACAATCATTCATTAGAATAATGAACAGAAACGGTCCCAATACACTATCCTGTGACACTCGCATATATACTTCCACCTGTTTTGATAAAGTTATTCCTTCTTTAACACTTTGTTTCCTGCCTTTTAAGAATTCCTCTGCCCAGCAAGTAACCTTTTAATCTAATCCAATAGATTTCGGTTTGTTTAAAACTATTTTATGGCTCACTCTGTCAAATGCCTTAGAAAGATGTAGTGCCACACTATCATCTTGGAAAATTCAGCTGAAATATCTTGCATACAGCCCACCATCTGAAATTCACATGTGTGTCCTTGCCTAAAGCCATGTAATCGATCTGCAACCAGTTTTTTTCCTCACAGACATTTCTGATATGGTTGCATATCAATCACTCCATTATTTTGCCTATCACTGATGTCAAACTAATTGGCATATAATTTTCAACCCAATTTGTATCCCCTACTTCATGAACCGGTACTACTTTCGCTCTTTTCCAATCTTCTGGTAAGCAGCAAGACTCCAGACTCATTTTAAATAAAATTTAAAGGTAAGGTACAGTATCGTATCCAACAATCTTCAACAAATCTGTAGTAATATTATTTACTCCAGCCCCTTTACGTTTTTTTAACTTCCTGAATTCCTTCATAACTTCCTGAGAATCTATTTCAAATTTTGTAGTTTCATCATTTATAATTTTAGGGAGACTCTTGTTATTCATTTCCTCCCATCACAGAACGATAGTCCTTAGTTGTCTCACTAAACCAGTCACTCAGTATCTCTGATTATTTTAAATAGTGAATGTGATCGAAGAAATATCGTGTGATAACACTTCACTAACTCTGATAGTCACCCGAGAGCATTTCATAAATTCTTCCTTTTTAAATAATATTTTTCATAAAACTATCCTTACCTCTCTCTTTGGTCTTATTAATTGCTTGTTTAGTTGTTCTAAGTATTCCCTATTGCCTTACCTCTCTTAACTCTGCACTAGCCCCTTTAACCTTCTCACATCCCTACTGTAGAATGTAGATTCTGTACTTCTCTTTATTTTCTGTTTTGGAATAAACATTTCATCGCTCTTTTTTTATTATCTCCTTAAACTCTTCCCATGCCGCCTCCACTGTACTTGTGCCATCCTTCCATTTTCTGAACGTTTCCCTGAAATATCTCTTCAATTTCAAAGTCTGTCTCTTTTTATAATTACACATATTTCCCACTGCTATTTTGGGCACTGGTTTATTTCCTCAACATTTTTTGAATAATGTAGGAACATTATTAATCCTTGTTTAATCTAGTGAAAACAAAATCACAAAGAACGTATTTAAAATATGTATTTAATCAAATATACTAAATTAAATGTGATTAAAATTCTAAGAATTTTCAGAAATCGGTTGCGACATATACATACAAATGAAAACCTAAAGTTCTCATCATATTCCATGCTGTATTAGAATTAACCAAAAAGCCAAACTATGTTAGTGTGGAACCGTGTTCTAGGATTCATTGTTGAACGAAGGTCTTCCCAAATTTTCAAACCGTGCTGTGCGGGGGTTATCTGTAAATATACCTTTACTTGTTGTCCTACAAACACCACTCCCATTATTTGAAGCAACCAACATCATGGATGAATTCTAACAAGGGGCGCTGAGTACACGAGGATTCAGCTGCTGGGTCCATATGTTCGCTTTGCTGTCATATATAGGACTTTTTTTTATTTTTAAGGAAAAAAGACGAGTACGAGTTTTTAAACTTACAGAAACCCCTATGATAACAAAATCAAGAGATACAGTTTGCTTTTGAAGATTCGATAGACTAGTAAAGGATTAAACAATTCGTTACGCTGAATAGGAACCTTCTCGTTTACGTGCGATAGAGCGGGAAAGGGAGGACATTCTGAATTTGTTTCACCCAGTCGGGAAAAAATATGTATAGCAGATCCATGTACACTAGGTGTAAGTTATGAATCCTACTTGCATATTTTTTTGTGAGACATACTCTCATACTTGCTTATATTATCTTCCTCGAAAGACTGAAGCATTTTAAATATTATATTTCACTGTTTTAGATAATTATTGCAGTTTATTCTACATCTTTTAAAAGAAGGAAAGCAATTATTTCCAATTTCTATTTATCATATATAGATTACTCACTACAAGTAATCAATAATAACTGCCATACTTCTTAATGCGGATAACATTTTACTCTCTTCCATATCTCCGGCGGTGCACCGTCTGTTCCTGGTGATTGTTCCCCCCCCCAAGGGGGACCATGGCTTTTATCGGTTCTTTTAACTTGGTTTCTACAAATGGATCCACAAGTTAAGGCACTTTTTTTTTGTCAGTTAGATCAAACAATTCTTGAACATGTTGTTCGCATCTTATCACCATTTTGTCTCTCCCTTTACTGCCACGGATTAAGAAATGTTGTACAACAATATGTAGCCAGCAGTATATAGTTCAGGATAGTAACAAAAGCTGAGACCTACTAGCTGAGGCTCACGCAATTATGGTTTGGTGCTCTAGCAATCAATCACATATCACGCGTGTGGTAGCGCAGACAGCTGTAGCTTGGCTCAAAAATTAATGGTTGACAAATTTTCAGTTTGGTGGACTCCGCTGCACGGTTCTCCAACTACTTGCCGCGTCACGTTGTCGTCCGCATTGCTAATGTTATACTTCAATTACAATCAAATTTGCTATAGGTACTTTCAGAATGAAATTTAATGTAGCACATTTTGAATAAAATTATGTAAGTATAAAATAAAATAAACAAAATAAAAAATACTTTTGCCTAATTTACTCATAACTTACAAAATGCATCAGATATAACGTTTTTAGTATTTGTAGCCTCTATGTAAGTTATAGTCGATATTGGGGATAAATCTACATCTACATCTATACTCTGCAAATCACAAATACTGTAGGTGGCAGAGAATATAGAGTTCCTAGGCAATACTGTTTCTGAGATAGCCCCGATAACAAAAATGGTCCAAAGTTGATAACTTCAGTGGTTGTTATGTCTTTATATTCCACTGAAAAAAATATTAGTTTTGTAATTAAAGAACTGTAAAAAGCGAGACGTTACACAACGGAGCAGGTGTAATGATTATTTATTCGGACATCTCTTTCTTTTCTAAGTAAGTCAGGAATAGGTCTCCGTTTCTGTTGTTGATGGTTCATGTACACATATAATCACATGAAATATCTGCCTGATACTGAGCCGATTAATTTTTATCTCATCCAATAGGTTCACGAATGTAACTCAAGATTCCGCACTGATTGCCATTTTAATGCAGAGCTCTAAATTCAGTTAGTCTGACCAATGATCTTGCTTGCTTTCAGTTTCACTCTACCCATACACAGTCGTTTGGAATACGAATAATGTACAATTACGTTCCACTGCTAAACAATTATACAAACGTGTGCTACAACGAGTGACTCATTCTTTAATTATGGAACAAATGAGCAGATCTGAACAGCATTGATTTTTAATGACTAAATAATTTTTGTAATAGTCAACATAACTAACAGCGAAATTCACTAAAAAAAAAGAGCACCTTAATTTCCGCTTCAGGCATAACAGATTCATAACGAATTTAACCCAGATGTTGTAAATGAGAGTTTCTTTAATTTTATGTTTCGCTTTTATGTCAAAATTATGCATATTCAGATTTTAATGTAAATGATATGTTTTTAGTCAATCAAGATGAATGGTTTTGGCAGGAAGAGGATGGAAGGAAGTTTTGTAGTTTCTGTGAGAATGTTTCAATTTTTCACGCAGTACACAAGTGTCGTGCACGTAACCTAACCCCGTTATCCAACGAAATAACGAGGACATACAGCTTTACGTGTTATCCAAAACACAGAGTGTCATATTGTAGTTAATACGAAGAAAGCGAAACTTTTGCAGATGAGAAAGTCAGTTAAACGACTCGAAAATCAAACGGGGAACCTTTCGAGCTCCAGTGAGCAGCTTTGTCACTTAAGTTTTTGGTAACAGGACATATACGACATTTTGTGAGCAGTTAGCTAGAATTTTATCATTTTCCGTTAGCAGGTATGAAGACAGAGATATTCTATCAATGTAAAAGTAAAACCATTCATGGGACTTCATGTTGCAAAAATACGTCTGGAGATATGTTCGTTTGCTAACTATTATTGAAAAATTAAATTTTATTTTCTTTTAATCGCCATCATCATTTAAATGCGGTTCACTCGAGGTTTCTGTGCCAAATATCCTTGTTACCGCTGTAATCAATTTATTGCCCAACTCTTTAAAGAATTCGCGCACCTTCATGATAAGGTGGGTGTCAATAGTTGGTTTCCCATCGACTGTTCTATTCTCATTCAAATTCTAAAATTTTTCTTTTATCTCATCATCCAGCATAATATATTCTTGGGGAACGAAAATGTAATGTATCCGTTCATATGAGGGATAAGTACCTTTCAACAAAGCAGATGTGAAAATGCTACCCTGGAATCGAACTCATTGTTAGCTGGCAACTGAGTTTTGCAGTTTTAGTTCTCAACACGTTATAAACACATCTGCTTAAAGCACGTCTTCAGCTTCTTGATGTCATGATGAGTCTTTGTATCATACTAAACATTAGCTTCAATGTGAAAATTTTTTGTTTAAAAAAGAATAATAACACTTGATGACTTTCTTTTAGCTATTGAATCACCTTTTCACGCAGGATGTATTGTATAATCTTATCGTTTCCGTTTGCTGATTTTTCTACTGAATTTTAAGACTACAAGTTGTGTGTTTGCACACAGTATTCATCTTCCGAAAATATGTAAGAGCAGTAATGCAAACTAATAACAATGACAAGTTTAATATAAATCAATAACAACGGAAACTTTACAAACAATTTTAGCGAAGGAACAATATGGTTTAACATGGTTCTTAGTGTGAATTGTCGTCAGAAAAATAAATTGTACTGCGAATTAGAGGGAATACTATCAACAAATCGCTGAGATTTTAAAGGTAAGTAACAACAGGTCTGTAACATTGCAATAGGTTGAAACGATGAACAATGGAAATCTGTTGAACAACGTCTTGTAACGCGGCGTGACGCAATGGCACACGCTCGTCGTAAGGGAAGGTGACTTGGTGAGAGGTTGCCGTCCATACACTGCGGACAGCGTGCGCGAAGCTTCCCCTGCCTACTCGTGACCAATCAGCACGCCTAGTGTTTGCGCCGGTCCTCCACCGACTGCCGCATACATAAGTGACGATTCTTGAGGCTTGAGATGCTCGGCTACAAAGTATTCCCCTTGTCCCGCGCTGATGCTATTTCAATTATTAATTACTCTCTTTAGGCAGGCAGGCAGGAAAGGCGGCCCCTTGTGTGCACAGAGCAGCGCCGGCAGCCCTCTCTCGCTGTGATGAACAATCTCCACAACTCGGTCGCCTTTTAGTGAACGCCAACGCAGACCGGAAAGTTTTAATCCCAAGTTTAATTATCTTCTTGTGTTATAATTTAAAGCAAGGTTATATCCTTCCTTCCTTCCTGATTCCTGAACTTCTCCGTCTATAATGAATGCCTAAAATTGCCCACCTTTCTCCTGTTGCGTCTTTTCTAACTCTATAAGAACACATCTTTGATTATAGTGATACATACTTCACCAGACTAAAAGTTTATGAGGAAAAAGGCATTTGCTAACTTAAAGACACGTTAGTTCGATCTTAATTAATAGATAGACTAATACGAACTTAAAATGCTCTATTACGATCAATGCCAAGCGTAAAGGACGCTTTGTTTGTCAGATATTTGTTTCAGTACCATTCAGTAACTGGTTATTAATATAGCATTTTCATTCCAAAAAATTCTGAGATATATCCGCTTGATCTGAGACCTGTGCGCAACAGCGAGCAGAACGCTTTCCACAAAAAAAATCACTAAAAATATACATTTCTTATTTTCATAGCACAAATTTATCATACTTTACTAAAGAAACTGTTAGCACTTGCTTAACATTCACCTAGGTCTAGACGCTTTGAGCTCAACCCATAGTGTAAAACCTCAAGTCAATAATAGTCAAACTGAGAGTTTTTAACAATGACCCAGTTAGATCAAGTATAAAAAATGTGCCCGTATCATCGTGATAGCAGTAAAGGAAGGAACCGCCCCGACATACGCTTGGAATGATTTGCGAAAATCATGGAACCGGACGGGGACGCCACGGGGCTCGGTTCTTTGCTTTAGAGATGTTTGCTATTATTCCCCAGCGCCATAGCCTCATGTGATGGATTATGCAATCCTGTCTCAAATCGTAACACCCGTCAAAATGAAAATGTTCAATATCACAAATAATTAAGTTAGTTATTAAAGAATATATTTATCAATTTTACTTGATAGATATTTCAATGACGTCTTTCTCGCAAATAAAACAGAGTTTTGAAGCCCCCATTCTATACTAAACTTAGGATTTTAGTACATTTTTATGCTTATCACTGTAGACTGATCACGACGAAAACAAAGACCGCCCACCCTATGGCTATATGAATCGCCGTCTCGCCAGATATTTGACCAACCTGTTCTGTTCAGGAACTCTTATAGAGTCAACATGGGACTCAAGAGTAAACGTCCTACGTAGAAATAGTTACGGATAGTTATAATTATATTGAACAAATATATCGTTATTAAATAACGTTTTTCCCGTTTTCGGAAGATTTTAATTGGAAACTGGAAGAATTACTAAATGATGCAGTCAGTCCACAGTAAGTTTTTTTTAAAATTGAATGTCTCCTATTTTGGATTTGTGTTACCTTCTTAGTTTTCAAAATACAGGTTTGGTTTTTCGAAATCTTCTTATCAAGATAATTTAGTGCTTATTAAAATATTTTCGAATTTGTCAAAGCAAATTTATTCACAACTCATGAAACTAATTTTTATCCATTCTTTTTTTGCGTCTTTACTTAGGTTCCGCAGCCTTCGCTCTACTCTACATTTCCAGGTATGGTAGTTTTGTGTGCAATATTTTGGTCTCTATGTCAGAGACCTTAATTTTAGGTTATTAATTTTTCTATTTTTTATTTTATTGCAATTTATTTGGCTTCTCTTTGGTTTTGTATTACTGATAAGGGCACCCTGAATTTGTGCATCAGCAGGGTATCGATGTTGCTAAATGCTTCAATCTGGTTTATGTGTATTGTGTTTTTGTTTTTTATTTTTGCGAATAGATTTCTCGTCTGATTTGTTATTTATTTTTCGGTGTATAGGATAGAAGTCGCAAGTGCAGTTCTCTTACAGTAGTGTAGTGGGACGGTCTTTTTTTTTTTTTTTTTTTTTTTTTTTTTTTTTTTTTTTTTTTTTTTTTTTTGCCTAAATCGGTTTGGAGAACGTTGTATGTGACACAGAATGGATTTTCATGCTGTTCTTCTTACCTGACACCGGTACAACATGTGTGGTGGAACCCCCCTTCTTCTGTCCTTACATGTTTCTTCCGCTTTTCCAAACACCTCCCGACTAGCTGTGACATTCTTTTAACGGTTTCATGAATGAGTTAAAGCAACTAATTTCAGTTGCACGGAAATACGCTATTTTCTCAGAGAGTAAATTTCCATACCGATGATACCATCTATTGGTTTATCAACCTAGTACGCTCCTAGCTTATCCAATTATGTCACTACCGAACGTGGTGGGTGAGCGGTAACGTTCTGGCTACGTAATCGGTAGCACGCAGGTTCGAATCTCCGTTAAAACATTCAAATTTTCCATGCTTCTCATAAATCACTTCACGCGAATGACGGGATGATTCCATCAAATGGCCATGGCTGAATTCCTTCCCGATACTTGCCCCGTGTTCTTTCGACGTCGATGAAACGTAAAGCCAAAGGCAAAAAAAGTTAATTAATCACTGCTCTCTTACACGCCAAATAACCTCGTTCTTCTGGTAAACTACAAATATTAATTAGAGCTATTATAAATTCGTAAAACTGAAGTATATCAATTTAAAATTCCTAAAAACTTAAAAAAACCTACTTGCAAACTAGCCCCGAATTTTAATATCCTTTATGCGTACCTCAAAAATACTTTTACGTAACAAGGACGGAGTGTTGCGCAACACGAAATCAGATAGACATTTATAATTCAACTAATTTTCAGTGTATTTTGAATCTTCCCCAGGATTGACATTGCTAACAAAACAGATAACAATGAGAGGGCTTTGGTAATCCGCATTATTTCCAAAAAAAATTTTTTTAAAAAGATTGAGCTAGCGCTGTTTAAACTACTGACGGACAGACTTTAATCCTACTGAATTTCTTAACAGATATTCGCTTATGTTACTTCGTTTAAATTATCGCGTGGTCAGCAAATATAGCAGGAGAGAAGGAGTAAGTGTGATGTTGAAGTGGATGGATTTGAAGGATCTGGATCACCGTAGGCGTTGCTTTAATTAGAAGTTAATTGGAACGTTAATGGCCGATGTATTTAAGGTAACATAAAAAATAGTTAACTACCAGCAACATTCATATCCAAAAATGATCGAGAAAATTAGATAAGATAAATAAGGGCCAGAACCAATTCTTTTCTACACTCATTTTTTCGACGAGAGATTAGGAAATGGAATAGGAACGAATTGTCGAGCGAAACACTTAGAATCCGGAAGGAGTAGGTCCCAAGAAAAAGCTCTGGTCATCCAGATCTTGGTTCACCATAGTTTTTCTTGATCACTGCAGACGATTGCCTGGATGGTTCCTTATGACTAGGTTTCTGATCTTTATGACCAAAAAAATCGAGAAACATGCAGCCAAATATGATATTAAAATGGGTAAATAACACCTAAAAGGGACAAAATATGACATAACATTAAATTTATCATAATTTAAAACATCCTCAATTGTACATCATTTATTTTATACAGTAGTGTCACTTTCATGTAGACAGCATAATTGGCTTCCGTGCACTTACGGTACCATTAAGATATTAATATTTTTCGAATTTTTTTTCTTGTTCCTGTAAAAGAATAGATTACTAGAATTTTACTTTTAAAATGGGAATTTATAATAAATTTGTCGCGGATTAGTGTACATGCAATTTTTTATTCTTGCTCGAAGGTTGTCACTAAAAACAGTCTTATATTGTGAAAAGCTTCGTTCAGCATCGCAAGATGTCACCGGAGCGTACTTAAACAGAGAGAGTCAGGTCACTGCAATTTAATTGTAGATCGTCTTCAGTCAAAACAGATTCACCACCATGTAAAATTTCATTAATTTACGAACTGTTTTATATCCCGTATTCCCACGCAACACTTTATCAAGTTTAGCAAACTAGACACAGTGCCCCCTGCTTGGCCTATTCCGATTTCCACACTTTTAAAGACTTCATGAAGCTCTAGTCTAATTTCTTCAAGACTCGAAATTGCAGCTGTGATGCCTTAAAAACTTGATTTTGTGTACGGCAAATTTCTGAACAAATTGCTGTAAAAGAGTTCTTGCACAATTTTTATGGAGGATGTTTCACTGTTATCAAAAAACTATTTTCTTTATGTTTTCATAATATTCACAATAATAGCTAACTGTATTGAGCCATGTGACCCCAACGAGTAAGTACTGGTTGGGGTGGAAGAGGGACGGAAGGTGCGTCTTCTTTAAATTTTGGAGCTTTGACAAAAATCTTTTTTTACATTTGATTTTAACCAATCTACATCAGGGAAATTTAGTCTTATTTCCTTGGCAACCGTATGTAATCCATGAACGATACAAGTTAAATGCACCATCGACTGATACAACATTTTAAGATCTTTTCCAGCCTTTACCATGTACGGCGCAGCGTTAGTCACAAATACGAGGACATGTTCTCGCTTAACTTCACCGTTCCATAACAGTTTTATAGATTTTTCTAAACGGACTGCACTTGTTGATTGGTTTATTGATTCAAGAACTTCACAGTCCAGTAAAAATATATCACCCGGTCTGTCAGCAAGTAGGGTTGCAACGATAACATTTACAACGTTTCTCCCACATAGCATCAGTACTTTCATCCATTGATATCCAGATCTTATTGACGCCTATCTTAGTTCTCATTGTCTACAATACATTTTCATAACAAGATGATAAATAGTTATTTCACAATATTGATTCGTTTGGAATCGTCTATGCTGTGTATTTCTCCAAGAAGGATTTGAAATGTCCATTGTTCACTTTATTAAGTTGGATGTTGGCTGATATCATCATTTCAAAAAGTTCTTTAGAAAAAAATGACAGTTTGGAAGATGACGAAGCTGTAGATGTATCCAAAAAAGTCGCTGTTTGCTTAGTGGAACTGAATGCTGTGATACGTTATTCTTGTCTCTTGATGTAGTGCAATGCTTATGCACATGAAATCACTTTGTTCCAGTGACTATAATTTCACATAATTTACACAAAAGAACCCTTTCATCTGTACGCACTTAAGTTATTCCTCTCCAAATTCATTTATGTAACTCCGTAACTTCCCACTTTCGGAAAATTTTGTTTTCGGCTCGGCGGTACCACTGATCCACTGTAGGTTTAACACTGGCTGAGGATTATTTTCGAAAGCAATGGTGACAGTGTGTGAATGACCAAAAGCTTTGTGCTTATCACGAAGCGTAGAGTCTGGTATGTAGGGAATGCCTGACCTAGGTAGGGAGGGGTTTCCTGTTAAGCAGCTGTTTGTCCGTACTGAAGGCCATAGGAAGGCACTGGTTTCTCTCAACTCATCGGTGTGTCCCTGCAGTGGACACAACTCCCTCGTTCCCGTTGCAAGTGAGACATTGATTGACGCGGCTCGACTAAGACATGCTGCTGCTGCTGCATTGTAGAAATTGAAAGGAACGAGGAACGTTAACGTTTAGAGAGTGACGATAATTTATGACTTTAATTCTGGACTAGTGAATTCTGACCAATTCAGTGACAATTAGTTTGTTTCATTCTCCAATGTATAACAGTAGTACATTTCTGTGAATAATTTCTTAATTTCTTTTCATCTATAACTTCTATTAAGAAATTACTAGATTTTTCCTCAGAATATGACCATATGACAATAAATATTATTGTAATATGACCGAAGTCAGTAAAATGGCCGAATATGCAATTATATGCTATATGAAATATATTTTAATACAATCATAAATGGTGAATCAGCTGAAAAGGAAGGCAGGAAAAAAATATGACTTGTACTAAAGATCTGTACCCTACTTAGGACAGCACATGGGCACCTCCTTACATATCGTGTATATCCCTTATCATGTATAAACGATTACACCCACTGTGTAGTGAATCGCGAATTAGTAGTATAGGTAATACAGTCTGATAGTCATATCATCATAACAACTGTTACGTATTAATGATGACTGACACTAATGCATCTGTAACATTTCTTGTGGGATCCCAGATATTTTGGCAATTTTTATGAAATTTCTTTCCCTGTCTGCAGACAAAGGCACTGGTAGAATTCTTGGAGCAAGCTACGGAGTCCATACTATATGACGTCAAAAATTGTTGGAAGTTGTAGGAAATTTGAATGAACATGCTGGCAGTTATCTTTAGCGTCACGTGTTAAAAAGGTGCGCTGATTTTATTAAAAGAGAATTATTCTGAAGGAATGTTATCGTATTATTCGGGCAAACCGTATGGTAGACCGTTCTGCTGCAAAATAAAGGTACTCTTTTAATTTTCCTGATTGGTGACCTTGATGTTATGCGCAATTGCCATATCACTTTTAAAGTGAAATTTTGAAAATGATTGTCAGATACGACCAAATTTCTTACGTGTATTCTCAAGGGTACTACTGGAGTCTTACATGTACTGGCTGTTTTACGTCATGTTCTATGTTTTAATTGTTGATTTATTTTTCCTCTATTTTGGCCACGTAAGACCACAAATTGTTAATACTTATTGGCTAGACATCTGTATAGACATTTTCCTAAAATTAATTTAAGCTTCTCGCATTCCTGTTTTGATGGACGTCCACTTTCATACACCGGTCGATATTTATGAGCTTTTCTTAATTAGTGTTGTTAATTAGCTGACTACAATCACCAGCTCAACTCCAGAAGAATTAGATGGTTTATTAAAATTTCCACTCTATAGGAAATGCAGCGAGTTATGGACGAGAAGGCCCTTCTCATCACGAACATATTTAAACTGTTGCTCATTTAGTTTTTACGTTAAAATACTGTTAATTAATTCAGATCGGCCGAAAAAATGGAAACCATTGTTATTAGGGTAAACCCGGGATAGATGGCCATGATTTTTTCAAAAGCCAGTTTCACAGCCTAATACACAAGAACAACCTGAAACTTTCCATAAATTGCCTTTTCAATTTATAAAAAGCAAAAGTTGACTTCGTTTATAAAGCTATACCAGATTTCATACGAGCTAAAAATTATTTAAAAAAAATATGTAACACTTGGCCATCTCACCCGAGTATCAGGGTTAGATGGCCATACATGTAAGGGAGAGATGGCCATCGGTCAAAATACTTTAAAATCAAAGGGATAATTATTTTAAAACCTTTTAACACTTTAAACATGTTTTATAGACTTTCTTGATGAAAAAATATTTTATAAAAATATTAATTGCTGTTAAATTATAACTTAACCAAAACCTCATTTACTCGTTGCTTCGAACCGACAGACGGCGTTCCCTGGTGTTGCAGCTTTTCCCCAACAGTCTTGTAGTAGCTCGCCAAATTGTTATCTTCCGATCTGGGTGCCATTTTTCAACGACATTGTAAAAATTATGCTTTAAAAATTTGAAGACAGATCGGTCCAACGGTGGCAGATAATGGGTAGTATGGCTCGGGAGGCACATAAAAATGATATTATTAATCTCAGCAAACTTCAACATCTGTTCCGAGCTAGAGTGCGAACTTCCTTGGAATATTAAACTCCTTGGAAGCTTTTATCACAGAATAAGCATCATTGTTTTCTTAATTAATAGCATTTTTAAGTTCTTCTTCTTTCCATGATCCTCTGACAGAGCTGGCTTTTCGAATGTATTTATTTGGCATCTCTAAAAAATAACAATACCGTCAAAATTTAATACATAACACGTTTATGGGATGGCCGTCTATCCCGATACTGATGTGGCCGTCTCTCCCGATCGGCCGGGATAGACGAACATAGCGCGTCATCAAACATGGTGGACGCAAACTCAATCATAACCTATGTACCTTAATGCATTTAGACCAAAACAACTCTAAAACTAAAGTTTCCGTAGTTACTCACTTCCTAAGTTATGTTTAAATCAAAAGGTTGTGACATACTGTATAATTTCAATGTATTTTGAAAACTAAAATCATGAAAATTACTTACTTCCAGTTGAAATAAAGAGTCATGCGGAACAGCTACACACACTTGCATTATTAACTAACTACCTACTGACCGGCAGCGCTGTACGTCGGATAGTCAAAAAATTACGGTCGTTGGCCATCTCTCCCGTATGGCCATCTAACCCGGATTTACCCTACTAAATGAAACAATCACTCGATTTACTTTGCACTGAATCTGTCAGCGAAACTATGATTTAAATATTCTTTACAGAACTTTTTGCAATTGCTACAATCAAAAAAATTAAACTTTCCGAGTACATAGGACTTCTGTCTCTTACGCGCGCTTAGCTACAAGTCAGCTGTTTTACAGTGCTCGACAGGCAAAGATTCTTAACACAAGCTAACGCTCCTAAACTTACTCCAAAGTCTATATAACCTATGGCTGTCGAAATCCTATGATATACAGATTAATTTACACACAACTATACAATTATTCATAAACAGATATAATTAATTAAATAAAATAATAATAAATTTAAACGATGGCTGGTGTGTGACACCAAGACTTTAATTAATTTATTGACTTTTTAATATTCCTTTAAAATATTGTGGACACTGACATCACCCTTTCAATGTGCAATAACTTTTTTATGAATGAATTTATCGCTACGTTCTCCACTATATTTTTAATTGATTCTACTTTTGTTCTTCATACGTAGATATTTTACTTCTTTATTTACGAGAAATGTCGAAACATTAATATTTACACCTTTGTAGAATAAACAAATTTTTCTCAACATGCCTGCAGCTGATATTCTGGAGGACGAGGGTACAATCCTCGTTGCGGACATCCAGATATTGGTTTTCAATGACTTCCTGAAATAACTCCAGGCGAATGGCAGGATGTTTTCTTTGAAATGCCATCGCAGAATTCCTTTCCGTTCGTTGCCGCTTCCTCTCCCGGATCTCATGATTTTGTCATCGATTAGCCTAAACCATAATTAATTCTCAACTGTTTCGATTTTAGATGAAAATTTCTTCAATTACTAAACCGGTATCAATACTATCGGATACGGTTACACGAAGAAGAAATAAAATGTTTACGTACTTTTCAATGTTTGTGCACTATCTAGGCTTGCGGAAAAATCATTCCATTTACCTTTCGAGGAAAAACTGCACTGTATCATTGCTGAAACTCTATTTCCCTATTCTTATGACGAAGCAGTTGACGCATCTGAAGTTAAGTCAGAATTTCATGGCATATTTCTCTTAAGCAATTTACCGACCAAATTAGGACAAGTCCAACGATACAAATCTGCCGACCTGTTTACGTGATTACGATTTTTGAGCTATTTTCCGCAGTCAGCTAGACTTATACAAGGACGATCTCCTGTTTCAGCCTGATAAATTTACGTAAGTTCTTAATGGAATCAAGATACAATTTTTTCTTTTTAGCCAAAGCGAATTTAGAGTTGTTAAAATGATCTAAAAACTTACACGCTTTAAAACCTTGTCGTACTATTAAGACAAATTAGCCGCTCATTCGTTTCATCGCGTTCGTTTGAATTTGTTGAAGAAAAAGTAAAATTTCTTCCGAAGAAATAACTACAGTGCTCAGGAAACGCTTAGCTTTCGTCACGTGTTCGGGAGCTGCGGCTTTATAATTATTCATATTAAATTTTTAAAAAAATTGCTGATGACATTGTCCTGTTAGCAGAGAGGGCTGAGGATATTGAGAAGTTACTGAATCGCATGAACAAAATACTGAAGGAAGATTTTGGACTGAATATAAATCAAAGCAAGAAATGTAGCAGAAATGATAAAAATACTAGTAGATTAAATATAAAAATAGGATCTGATGCAATAGGAGAAGTAAATGAGTTCTGTTACTTGGGCAGCAAAATTACAACCGGTGGCTGAAGCAGGAATGATGTTAAAAGCAGAATAGCACTAACAAAAAGAGCCATCATGAAAAAGAGAATCCTTTTAGTTTCGAATATTGATCTCGGAATTAGAAAGAACTTTTTAAAACTCTTTGTGTGGAGCACAGCACTTTATGGTAGTGAAACATGGACTTTACGAATACCGGAAAGAAAGAAAATTGAAGCATTTGAAATATAGTGCTACAGAAGAATGCTGAAAATTAAGTGGACTGACAAAGTAAGAAATGAACGAGTTTTGGAAATGATGGGTGAGAAAAGAAGTTTGTGGAAGAAGCTTACAGAAAGAAGAGACATGCTGGTAGGTCATATTTTGAGACATGCTGGATTGGTTAATTTTCTGGTGGAGGGAACAGTCGAAGGTAAGAACTGTAGAGGTAGACAGAGATTAGAATATATGAAGCAGATAATTGAGAACGTGGGTTGTAAGGGATATTTAGAAATGAAGAGGTTAGCACAGGATAGGAACGGATGGAGGATTGCATCAAACCAGTCGAAAGATTGACGACAGAAAAAAAAAAAAAAAATGTAACTACAGTGGGAAAAAAAAGAATTTAGAAGGTCGTGTGTCAGAAAAATTAAAGTCAGGAAACACTTTAATAATACAGTTCGGGAAGATATTAGCTTTTGAATGAGATAATGAGCAATTTCAAAACTTTACGAGGATGTACAAAATCAATTTTGTACATTTGCTGTTTTTAGATGGAACTCAGGTTCAAAATAACGATATACCTATGCGTGATGCGATACCACCAGCGGATAAATTAATTACAACTTTAAGATTCCTTGCTGCAGTTGAACACGCCTCAAGTATACATATATATATATATATAATATATATATATATAAAAGTTATCAGCGTTCTGTACCTGTAGACTGTGATGCTTTGTTGACTTATCTAATAAGTTTGGTACCTATTTATTATTTTTATCGACTTTAATTAGATGTATATATTTAAAAGTTGTTTAATTAGTAAGAAAAGTAACTTTTTAGGGAATATTAACTGAATGATGATTATAATATTGTTTGCATGAGATATCCCATACTCTTTATACATACGCATATATTAGTTTTAAGAAGGTTTCATTGTGTTCCAATGTGTTCGCACTCACTATAAGCACTGCTTTAGATTGGCTCGCTTCAAGGTCGTTCACCTGAGCGAGCATGAGTGCATACAAAACCTGATACGGAATCCATTGACTAATTCCTGAGTTTCTTGGTTCTACAACATGCCCAATTGCGAACGCTCTTATTTCCAGATATGGAAACTTTTAAACAACGTTACGCTTCGATTTTAATTACACTGTGGGATGCTTCACGCCCCTGCAATTCTAACGCAACGGGTGGCTTATTTGGCTCTGGTTCTTTTCGTTTTCAGGAAGATAACGGGTGACGCCGTAAGGAGGGGCGGGATTGCGTTTATTATCTGCCTCGCCCCCGGCATTGTGGGTCGTGGGGTCGCGTCGCGGGCGGGATTAGCGGCGGCACAAAGCCGTCTTCTAATCTCGCCTGCCAGCCTGCCTCTTAATTAGACGTCTGCCACCCAGGTGGCTCCACTTTATAACGAGATCCTGGACACAGACAGCCACGTGCCTAGGAAACGCCTCAATCTAGCGCGCTCAACGCACTACACAGTTTTACAGTAATCAAGTTGGCAGGTGTTCATTTAACAGGGTCTTCAGGAGTATTGTCATTTGGCCAGTATCGGATATTTTTCACACTACGGAGAATATGAAAGCACTTCAGTTTTGTTAACAGATTAAGGAGATGATAACCATGCGATCGGATGTCGTTTCGGTCCCATGGCTCGTCAACGTCGAGACTGTTAGAGCCAGGAATCTCTGCATACCCTGACAATGGGGTATCCTGAAGATGAACTATCCGACAGAAAATAACAGTAAAATAAATTGAATTAGTTTATTATGTGTTTTATTGTTCTAAGCGGTTGAGATCCTAATCATCCATGAGACTATAAAGAAACCTTTTTGCGATATGGCAATGAAAAGATATTTCGTGATTTTTCTTTTCTTTTCGTAGTACTTTATGGCCCGTTGATGTCGAAGCCATTAGCGGAGGCAGACTACTCGAGACAAGGTCGTCTCCCATTTCCTTCTAAAGAAACTATCCCGTCATTCGACTTCATTGATCTGGGGAAACCATGGAAAACAGAAATCTCGATTGCCAGACGGCCAATCGAACCCGCGTCCACCCGCAAAGCTAGTGTTATTGCTCACCCAACATGCTCCATGAACTTCGTGAATCTCAAATTCCGATATAAACGATAATCAGTATAGAATTCAAGAAAAATTTAAATTTCTTGTATCATTTCATTGTATATATATAATCTATATTAGTTCTCACGTGATGAAAAATTTTCAGATACTCTTGGTGAAGTGTCAACGAACATTTTAAATAAATAGAAGAAGTTTAATCATTATTTCGTTAGTCGTCATCTGTACAGTAGCAGGTGTACAGTCTGTACAGGGTTGTAATGGAGGTCGCCTTTGCGGGTGGACATGGAGAGCCAATTTTTGTCCTCCGAGGAAGCCGCGGCGCAGGTAGAAAAAAATTATAATGTTTAGAATAAACTTAAAATCAACAACATTTTTTAAGTTATACATTTAGCATTACCATTGTCTACTTCCAGATGAATATGCAACATTAATTATTTTCTTCATTACAAAAAATCCGTTGCATGATTTTATATGTGAATTAAATTACGAAATAGAAAGCAGAGGATATGGATGAAGGAGTAGCTGAAGAAGAAAAAAAAAAAGGTCAGAATTAGACTTCAAAAGCTTTCGAATGGATGCAGACATATTTTGACATAGCAATAGTGATCTGGGAAGACTTTAGTCCCAGAGTATGGGGAAGTTCTTGCGCTTGTGAGCATCTCCTTCCAATTCATGAATGGTTGTCATAACTTAAGGTGTCATTACTGGACTTGCCGAGTCCTGGTCTTGTATTCAGAATATGGTATGTTTTAGTTTCCTTTTGTAGTGTTCGGTTTTAAGCCGCGCACTGCTTCTTCGTTATGGTCAACTTAGTTCATTACTGCCGTGTAGTGAGAATCTTTCGTGCAGATAATGCATACATATTTGGTGAGCTGCTAGAAATGATCACACATTCAACTAAAAAAAAAAATTGTAGATTAAAAACCTAAAACCACGCTTTCGTAATAATGTGAACTAAAAGGTTAATTTTTTTTTTTTTTTTTTTAACAGCGATACGACGTCCTACAATACAGGATTTTTTTTTGAATAAGCGTAAAGATTAAAGTAACTGATTACAAAATTAGCTTTAATGTAAAATGCGTGGGGTGCTATATCAGCTGTCTTATATTTTTTGTCGCTGGTTGTTTGTAAAGATAGAGTCATTGTCAAAAGTTATGTAGAGAGCACCCCACGCTTATTACATTAAAGTTAATTTTGTAAACAGTGACTTTATTCTTTAAGTTTACTCAAAAAATTAATTTATCCTCAATTGTGGGACGTCCTATCCCTGTTAAACAAAATCTTTATATTTAAAAATTATTTTTAACCTTTTAGTTCACATTACTACGAAAGCGTGGATTTAGTTTTTTAAACTACAATTTTATTTTTAACTTTTTATGTTCTGGTTGTTTCACACAATTAACGTACAATTAAATGGTCAACCCCACCAGAGGTCCAATAGCAGAATAAGTATGGAAGAGTATTGTTCTATAATAGTGCGAAGTAATTGAAAACAATGTTTCGTATACACACTATTTAACATCACAATAAGCGACGGCAGACACTATCGTAGCAGCTTGTACCAAAAATTGCGCATGTGCAAAAGGTTACGCAACAAAACCATTTTTCTGTTGTTACTGTCAAAGTAATGGGAATACCATGTTACAGCTGTGAAATTATTGCGTTGTTAAACGTTCTTAATACGTGTGCAAAATTTCGAAAACTTAAGACCCCTGGAATTTGGTAATTAAATTAAATGTTTATGACGATATTGCCCGGAAAATCTCCGAAGGGTCCGGCCGACAAATGACCAAGGTTTCTCGAATTGACGCGCTGGTGCACTAATGTCGCGGCTGCATTTGCCTAACTCGGCAATCACATCAGGTATAGGGTGCTTGCAGTTTAACGTGAAATCCGAAGTGTGGGTTAGCCTAATCTTTGCCACTTATAATATCCGTAAAAATTCCAACCGAAACCGGGATTCGAGCAGGGAACGTCTGTTCACCAGTCACGCGCCTTAACCAGCTGAGCCGAGAAGGGTGATGTGGAGAGTGAGTGAAAATGAGCCACATCTGCCATAAGACGGTTTATCACTTTAGTATTCTTGCTGTCAAAGAAATGAGATTACCAAGACATTGATATGAAATTATTGAATTTTTATCGGTTCTTAATAAGTATGCAAAATTTCAAAAGATTCGAACGTCAGGAAGTGGGTGAACACTGAAATGAAAGATTCCGTTACATTCAACCATTTTTATATTGTTATAGTCAAGGTAACGAGAATGGCAGGACGTTGCTAAGAGACTACTGTATTGTCAACGGCTGTTGAAAAGTGATCAAAATTGTTCTGTTGTTACTGTCAAAGTATTGAGAATATCAAGACATAGCTATGAAATTATTGTATTGTAATCAGTTATCAATACATCAGCAGAATTTCAAATAATTCGGACATCTGGAATTGAGTTAAAATTAAATTGCAAAATTCCACGACATTCAACCATTTTTATATAGTTACTGCAAAGTAATGAGAATAGCAGGACATCGTTATGAAATTACTGGATTGTCACCAGTTCTTAATATATGTGCGAAATTTCAAACAGCTCGGACATCTGGAAGTGGGTCAAAATGGAGTTGTAAATTCCGTTACATTCATTCATACATACTTACATACACGTGAAGCTAATATAAAGCGTGTAAAAAGTACAGTCACGAGAGAACCGATATCGACACAACAGGGATTATTACTCACTTTGAGGCAACTCGAATATTAACTCACACCAGAATTCTTTTTTATAACTAATTTTTTAACGCCATAATAATAAACCGGACACAGGACAGGATGAGTAATTTCCTTTTGCCATAGACGTCCAAACCGCTTGTCAAACGTTGAGTATTGTGCAAAAAATTTCGATCATGACCAATTCGTTTCAAATTGTTGTGCAACTAGTCAATCCCTGCCACATACCATAAAAATGTTTGTGCAACATACTTTGTTCCGCAAATTTTTTTTACCGCGTAACTAATGCACATCAAAGCGCCCACCTTCAATCTCTTACAAGTTTGTTTGTCGCTTACCTAACAACACCGTGCAAGCCATTCTCATTGTTATTGGACTTTACAGGACCATAAAAAAAACATCCACTATGTTGTCTGTTAAGAGACAGTGTGGCGAAACTGTATATATAAAAATGGATATTGATGAATCCGTTTGATATTAATAGACTTCGTCCGAACACCATGAAAGTTAGCACATATCTGCATTTTTTTTATGGAGGAGAATTTTATTGTATCCAGTTTGTTGTAACTCGGCACAAAATCAAATAGTTCTTATGATAATTGTCATTATTAATTCGCATTTCGCTAACACCAAAGAGTATCCTACTTCGTCGACGGAACTAACACATTTACCCTTTGCGTCTGACGTAAATCGCGTTCACTACTTTTCAGAGACCAAAGCAAGAAAGTTATGACATATTGAATGGTGTATTCAGTTTAGAAGTGTGAAAATTGATGCACTTGATAAACTAACAGGCCTGGGGTAGGAATTATAAATCATTTCATTGCCTTAAAAATTTTTAAAGTCGAAAGTAAAAATACCCAAACGCAATGTGTTAATATATTGCGAAAGCTCTAATTTGTAGCCTACAACTACACTTTACCGAAACCTACGTTACATAATCCAAACAGATAGACGCCAAAAATTATGTTATTTACATTTTAGGTATTTTTTACAATAAGGCAACGTTTCTACATGTTACTTTTTAAATAGAGCTCAGCTGCACATTCATCTACACGGAATAGTGATACTTAGGACTGCTTTACTGTACAAATTATATACCTGAACAAATAGGTGTCAAAGATTCTTAATACTGGTATAGTACAATCTCGATCAGAGATTTTTTTTCTATTCATTGACTGAAGAATCTGCATGTAATTTTCACAGTTTGAAAGTTTATGTTTTAACCTAAAATTTGCTCCAATAATATCCGTCATTCGTATTTTTCCGTATTTGTAGATGCGATTTTTACTTGCGTTAACTGTAGATGGGATAGCTAGAATGATTGTACAATAATTTAAAGTAAGTATTAATTTAATAATTTTGCATTATTAGAAATTAGCTACCTAATTTCATATCTTTCGTTATTTCACGTTAAAATATAAGTGAAACAAAAAATGGGAACACCAGTAACAAAACGGAGCTTTTGATAATACCTGAAAAAAATGAACGTTCTTAGACAATATTTACATTTTTTTCTCTTCACTATATTTGGTGCAAGATAAAAACAATTTTTACACACATCTAGGTACGCGCGTTCGATGCAGCGGGTAAATGCCAGTCTATATACGAAAAAAAATGAATGTCTGCATGTTTCTTCTCCATGCGCTCCTTTACCATTCATCCGATTACGATGACATTATGCTGAGTTTTTAAGTGCGCGTCCGCAAAAGTTCCTACAAAAAAAAAAAAAAAACCTCATTAATTTAAACAAACCTACATATGCTTTTAAACAAACAGAAAATTACTGCCTACATATGGTTTCCAAATACTCAATCCCTCTTCCCATTTACAGCCCATTAATTTTATACAAAGCTACAATTTTTACCCAATTTTGAAGGAAATTTGTGCACGTTTTATTTAAAAGAAGCAGAAAAATACTGTCTACATTACGTTTGCCAAAGCCCACCCCTCTCTCCTCTTAATTTCCAACAATTTTTATAGAAACCCATAGTTTTCATCCAATTTCGATTGAACTTTGCACTAGTATACTTTAAAACAAGAAGAAAAATGCTGTTAACATTTGGTTTACAAAAACCGACCCCCTCCCCTTTCCCACCCCTTAACTTTTGTCAATGTTTTTTATACAAAGCTACAATCGACACAGTTTGACCGATCGCCTTGAAAGATGTCACATATATGTATTTTTTCATGGCGGTTTCTTACCAAATAAAAAATCCAAAAGCCACATCCTCTCCCAGTTTATACCTCTTAGTTTCTATACAAACCCACACTTTTTATCCGATTTCGATGGAACTTTGCAAGCGTTTACTTTAAAACAAAGAGAGAAATAACGTATATATTAGTTTTACAGAACCGAATTCCTCTTCCCTTTTTCACCCCCTTAATTATAGTCAATGTTCTTCATTCAAAGCTACAGTTTCTATCCGATTTTGAAGGAGGTCTGAACACGTATACTTTAAAACAAATAGAAGAATACTGTTTACATTTGGTTTGCCAAAGCCCAACCTCTCTCCCACTTTACACCCTCCCCTCTTAATTTTCAGACATCTTTACAGAAACCCACTGTTTTTATCCGATTCAAATAGAACTTTGCATATGTATACTTTGAAACAAGGAGAAAAATACTGTCCACATTTGGTTTATAAAACCCCTCCAACTTTTCCCCATCACCCTAATCAAGCAAAATTTACACTTTTAACAATTCAGTTTTTTTTTCAAATATCTTGAAAGCGGCGGAGAAATTAGCCAAAGTAGATAGCTGTATACTTAGATAGAACATTTCATGTTAAACAGAACTGGACCGATTCCGATCGAACAATTGCTGACCAAGAAATTCGACCATGGATTTTAAAAATTATTTTAAAGTTTTGTGACAACACACAAATCTACAGTTTTTATTCGATATCGAAGGAAGTTTCAGCACATATGCTTTAAAACAAGTGGAAATAATGTTTAAATTTAGTTTTAAAAACTGCAATCTCTCTCTCCTTTCACCCCTCTTAAGACTGATTTACACGTGAAACTTCTCCGTGTTTAGAATATGTATCCAAAATGAGCAGAAAGATTTTTTTTCTTTGTATATCGAATGGAATCATCAAAAACATTGTATATCCAATACCATTGCAATGAACTTGAAATTGAATGAAGCACTAATTAAAATTTGTATGTAAACTTTCAAATGTATTCATCTTTATATATAAAGATGAATGTATGTTTGTTTGTTGGTTTGTTTGTTCTTCATACAAATCCACAGTTTTTATCCGTTCTTGGATGTGGACGACTCCGTACCGAGTTTCCGCGTAGTGGCCTGGCAGCTGAGTGGCTAAAGCGCTGGCTTACGAACGTCGTGGTCTCCGGTTAAAATCTCCGTCGGGGATAAGATTTTTAAAAATTGTTTTTCATCGTAAGAGTCAGGCCTGGGCCGTAGGTTATTCGGATTGAATGTTAAACCGTAGATATTAGAAAGTTAGGGGTGCAATGCGAGGCAAATTGTAGGTATTCTTGCAATGTTGTAGGTGTATACTTCTTTACGTTATAATCATCCCTCAGGTTTTGTTCGCAGTCAGTGTGTAAGTGTAAGTGTATATAAAGATGAATGTTTGTTTGTTTGTTTGTTGGTTTGTTGTTTTTTTCTTTTGTTTGTTCTTTATACAAAACCACAGTTTTTATCCGTTCTGGATGAAACTTTGCACACTTATCCTTTTAAACAAGGAGAAAAATACTGTCTACATCTGGTTGAAAAATTATCTGTATAAATAACACATTTTTCTCATAACTTCGAAATACGGCGGTAGACTGACACGTTGGATGTGGACGACTCCGTACCAAGTTTCCCCGTAGTGGCCTGGCAGCTGAGTGGCTAAAGCGCTGGCTTACGAACGTCGTGGTCTCCGGTTAAAATCTCCGTCGGGGATAAGATTTTTAAAAATCGTTTTTCATCGTAAGAGTCAGGCCTGGGCCGTAGGTTATTCGGATTGAATGTTAAACCGTAGATATTAGAAAGTTAGGGGTGCAATGCGAGGCAAATTGTAGGTATTCTTGCAATGTTGTAGGTGTATACATTTTTACGTTATAATCATCCCTCAGGTTTTGTTCGCAGTCAGTGTGTAAGTGTAAGTGTATATAAAGATGAATGTTTGTTTGTTTTTTTGTTGGTTTGTTGTTTTTTTCTTTTGTTTGTTCTTCATACAAATCCACAGTTTTTATCCGTTCTGGATGAAACTTTGCACACTTATCCTTTTAAACAAGGAGAAAAATACTGTCTACATCTGGTTGAAAAATTATCTGTATAAATAACACATTTTTCTCATAACTTCGAAATACGGCGGTAGACTGACACGTTGGATGTGGACGACTCCGTACCAAGTTTCCCCGTAGTGGCCTGGCAGCTGAGTGGCTAAAGCGCTGGCTTACGAACGTCGTGGTCTCCGGTTAAAATCTCCGTCGGGGATAAGATTTTTAAAAATCGTTTTTCATCGTAAGAGTCAGGCCTGGGCCGTAGGTTATTCGGATTGAATGTTAAACCGTAGATATTAGAAAGTTAGGGGTGCAATGCGAGGCAAATTGTAGGTATTCTTGCAATGTTGTAGGTGTATACTTCTTTACGTTATAATAATCCCTCTGGTTTTGTTCGCAGTCAGTGTGTAAGTGTAAGTGTATATAAAGATGAATGTTTGTTTGTTTGTTTGTTGGTTTGTTGTTTTTTTCTTTTGTTTGTTCTTCATACAAATCCACAGTTTTTATCCGTTCTGGATGAAACTTTGCACACTTATCCTTTTAAACAAGGAGAAAAATACTGTCTACATCTGGTTGAAAAATTATCTGTATAAATAACACATTTTTCTCATAACTTCGAAATACGGCGGTAGACTGACACGTTGGATGTGGACGACTCCGTACCAAGTTTCCCCGTAGTGGCCTGGCAGCTGAGTGGCTAATGCGCTGGCTTACGAACGTCGTGGTCTCCGGATAAAATCTCCGTCGGGGATAAGATTTTTAAAAATTGTTTTTCATCGTAAGAGTCAGGCCTGGGCCGAAGGTTATTCGGATTGATTGTTAAACCGTAGATACTAGAAAGTTAGGGGTGCAATGCGAGGCAAATCGCAGGTATTCTTGCAATGTTGTAGGTGTATACATTTTTACGTTATAATGATCCCTCAGGTTTTGTTCGCAGTCAGTGTGTAAGTGTGAACCACAGTAATATTATTATAATTAGGGATGTAAGTCTCTGTCTTTTTGATACGTTATGACGACCAAATGGCTATATCGTTGTGATGGAATTTTATAAGGAAATCTGTATGAAGGGCACAGGATATTTTTTCCAGTATGATTAACAGTTGTAGTCAAGAAATTTTGAGACCTTATCGAATGGTGACAGAAATATGTTGGCAATTGATTCTCATAACTTGGAAATACGGCGATAGACAGACACGTTGGATATGCACGTCTTCAGACCGTGTTTCCGTATAGTGAGCTGGAAGCTCAGTAGCTAAAGAGCTTGCTTACGAACGTCGTAGTCTCCGGTTGAAATCTCCGTGGAGGCTAAGATTTTTAAAAATTGTTTTTCATCGTAAGAGTCAGGCCTGGGTCGTTGGTTATTCGGATTGAATGTTAAACTGTAGATATTAGAAATTTAGGGGCGCAATGCGAGGCAAATCGTAGATAGTCTTGCAATGTTATAGGTGTACTCTTTTTTACGTTATAATGATCCCTCAGGTGTTGTTCACAGTCAGTGTGTGAGTGTGAACCACAGTAATATTATTATAAATATGGAAGTAAGTCTCTGTCTTTTTGTTACGTTTTGACGACTAAATGGCTATATCGTTGTGATGTAATTTTATAAGGAAATGTGTATGAAGGGCACAGGATATTTTTTCCAGTATGATTAACAGTTGTAGTCACGAAATTTTGAGATCTTATCGAATAGTGACAGAAATATGTTGGAAATTAATTCTCTTCAAGAGGCAGGTTCGACTGTAGAATGATATAGTGATAGCTTTACTGTCATATTATGCCGACTCGATATTGTTTGGGACTAATCCTTCGTTACCAACAACTTACTATATTTAATTCTGGCATAAAAATTCTTAATCCACGCGTACGAAGTCGCGGGTACGAGGCTAGTTTAATATATATGTGTACTCAAGTCTAGCAATAGTGAAGCATTGCTGGGTCAGGTAATTTTGCATAAAAAGAAATGAATACGCAATATAAAATATATTTAATGCAATGTAAAAAAAAAAAAAAAAAAAAAAAAAAACCGTTACAGCTCCGTTTTAAATCTTGGCGCAGGTACAATTTCATGCGGATTTCCACACTTGTGGATGTGGAGATCCGCTTCAGCCCTAGTCTGTATTAACACGCCAGTGCAACATAAGCTCGTATATTAATTAATTGGTCTAGTTAATTAAACACTCCAACAGATAGCTTGCAATCCAAAAGTAATAAGAAAATTATACTTTGATCAGTTTATGGCGTGGAACTGAGAATGGCATCATATTCAGCTGCCTTATAGAATATTCAGTGAAATCCACTTGTTTATGAAAATTTATTGTAAAATCTTGAAAGAGGAAAACAAAAAATTGTTACCGAAATTTTGGCCGATACTGTACAGGCTAGTCTGATATACGAGCTCTGAATATCCAGAGAACTTTGTAAATCGATTGCAAAATTCATGAATGGCGGTAAGCCAGATTTTCACGGGGTAACAAAATCTGTTTTGTTGAGTTTAATGAATGAGGTAGGGACAATGTGCATGATGATGCAATAATATTTGATTTTTTCACTGACACATAAACACTTGGAATTTAAGATTACATCACTCTGTTATTTGTTTTTACGTGAGATGCCGAAAGTTAGATTCAAAATACATATAAGTTTTTTTTTATTGACGCATTAACAATTGGGAACTTATATTACAACACTTTCACGAGAATTCACACATTTTTGTATGTCAAACTGCAAGTCAGTCGTGTAACAAACTTTCTGAAAATTTCTTACGTTATTAATCTTACATTGCTTACAGTCGATAGGAAAATAAAAACGCTTACTCGCGTAGTGTTTGAATTGCATTGTAGGATTTGTCACGTTCTGTTAAAATCTTCGTTTTGTTTATGTTAACCTGCGATATGTTTGACTGTGTAGTTGGGTTGTGCTAAATTTGTCTAATCCTGATGAATCGAAATCTGTATGAATCTGGTTTGTAGTTATAATTGAATGTGATTATATTCTAGTTTGTTGTTCCTATCTCGAATTAGAAGCCGGTTCCAGGAAGCTCTCGCAAGATTACGAATGAAACTTTTTATTAACACATCGCTAATGGAGATGACAGTATGTTACAGCAGTAAATTTGATAATTGTCGTAGGAGTATTAGCTTTACAATATTTTGATAATGGCATATAGGAACTCTATATGCCATTTTCTCTGTGAATTCTTTAGTCACGGTCGAAAAAAAAATCGATTTTCAGTTTTCATCATATTTCGATAGATTAAGATATTCTTTAAGTATCCTGAATAGTATTTCACTGAAAAAAAAAAAAAAAAATCGGGCATGTAAATAACATTTTACAACCGCGTGTATTTCGTTTCCTCGCCCACTTTTCTGCATATATTTTAGAGCAATAATATTCCCCTATTAGGCTGTTCACAAAAAACATTTTCTGCAGAGAAAAACTTAATATTTTTAATAATAAATCTAAAAAGTATTTCTTAAAAACTATAAAACGTATGAAGTAGATATTAGTACAGTTAACTTTCCTAGCAACATGGAATATTCATTAAAAATATTAAGGTCCTGCTTCAAATAGTTTTTTCACAAATAGGTCAAATACTTCCTTAAATTAACATGGTGTTAGATAAGCAGGGGGTGGTCCCCTTAATTCAGTTTGTTGCTTCGTTTAGTGTGTTTTAATCAGCTGAACTAAGATCCTGGGTAGTGAACTATGGGTAGCGGTATAAGAAATTGACGTGTTTTAAAATTTTTAAATATTTATATTTGCAGTGAACTATGAAGTATCATCTATGACGTACGTAATTAATTGGATAAGCGTCCCACGTTTGGAAATCAAGAGATTGTTGGGTTACGTTTGGGTTCCACAGAAACGTGGCTTATGGTAACTTGACGTTGTCCGTGCACAATTGTTGCAAGTTATATATAACGTGCAGGTGGCAATGAGCCATGTTGACCCCGGCGGTGTTCCGGCAGCAATCTAATTGTCGCGCCGCGCAGTCCGGGCCAGGCCGTCTCCTTGCTGCCGGCGACAAAGGTAGCCCGACATGAAAGGCTCAATTTTGGGAGCGCAAACGAAGTTAAGCTGCCGCCTCGGCGACCCGAGGGTCCCGCAGCTCGCCTCCACCTGTTACCACCGCGCAGCTCCAATACCGAGACAATAAACTGGAAACAAAGAAATCTGCCGCCTTCCACTGGGGGCTGCAGAAATTTGAAAAAAAAAGAAAAAATCGAGAATCTCTCGAGTAACTTTCAGAACTGATCAGCTAACAATTCAAAACGCTAATGGAAATTATTGTGGACAATCTCTACATATATAAATGTGTAGGGGGCTATGTTTGCCTGTTTTATTTTGTTATGACATCACGCAAAAAACTACCGAATCGATTTTGATGGGATTTCACAGTTTATGGTCTAGTTTAAAATCTGTGACTCTGGCTCGAGAAATGATGTCTGTTCTTTACAAAAACAAATGCACACCAATGTTCTTGATACAATCTTAATACAGAGGACCCAGCGTGGTCGGTGAGCCTGGCTTCGCTTTCGGGACGACACAGGTTCGAATTCTGGTCCGCCCATACGGATTTCGGTTTTCCATTGTTTCCCAAAATCACTTGGGGTGGTTTCTTCAAAAGACGATGGCCGAATTTCTTCCCGTTCCATGCTCTCCTAGTCCTTTCCCGTCTCTAATGATCTCTATGTAGGTGAAACTAATGTCATAAGCAAAGAAAAAGCGGCCATAGATTGCATACAACATCCAAGATAATAAAACCAATTAATCTAAAATTCGTAACAACATTACGCCGTCATTTTTTTTTAAAGTTTGCTATTTCACGAAACAGTTATTTCCCTCCATTGATAGAATTGTCACTATCTGAAAGTTTAATATTTGACTTCAAACAAACTACGTTAATGTCTTACATATTTGTCAGTCTCTGGTGATACAAAAATTTCTTTTCAACCATTTCGCGATAAAGGCGAATAGAATGAGCAAATAATTTAATTTAAATGCGAATTATTTCTTTACGTTAAATGTTACAAAGATACTATACTTCTACTACTACAAATAAAAACCTAATATAATTTTTACTCAGCATTGATACTGAGTATTTTGTGTAAATTCATTTGTGTTTATTCATTTACAACGCCGAGAAAATCTCCAGTCTTACAAATTAGAAACAGTTTACTATTCCATGTCGAAAGAGATATAACCAGTCATTAAATGTTACGAAGATACTATATTATAAGCCACAGATAATAAAATAATCTTTAAATATGAAGATTATGTTCAACAGCAATAAAATATTCCACTGTTCAGTATAGCTTAATTTTATGAAGAAGCTTAAGATAAGAGTGAAAGAATTGAACAAAAATTAACTTTGATGAAAAAAAAAAAGGATGGGGTGTTAGATATCAGTTATATTTTTTATCGCCAGCTATTCGTTAAGGTAGAGCCATTATGAAAAGTAAGTAGAGAGCACCCCACACTTTCAGTGACTTTATTTTTATCTTAAGCTTATTTAAAGGAATTAAGTTATGCTGAACTAGTGGGACATCATATCACTGTTGAACATAATCTGTCTATTTTAATATTATTTTAACTGTTTAGTTCCCATTGTTATGAAAAGCGTAATATTTTAAATTATAATTTTATTTTATACACTTTTTAATCAACATTGCCAAAAAAGAATGTTTTTAACTATAATTTTATTTAATTAGAATTTGAACAATCCAAAACATGAAACTTGAAGAGCTCAAATGGCGTTTAAGTTACTTTCAAACTGTAACAAGTGAAATCCGTGGTAATTGTATATAAGCGGTATTCCTAGGAAGACATTAATATCATTTGAAATGTAAAAGGTTATAAAAGCTACTGCAAACGGCAGTACGTTAATAATGCTTATCAGTATTACTTAATATCAATGTGTAACGATTAAGTTAGTACTCTGAACTTTTAACATCGATTAGTATATCACTGTGATATGCATACACATTCAGTGAAGCTTTTGCACCTGCGAAAGACGACTTATGCAAGCTACCACACGTCAGCATTGTTGGCTACCTATGTTACTTCAGGCGCAATCCAAAATGTGGTGTAACGGCTAGCGTTCTCGCCTCGCATTCGGGAGGATGGCGGTTCGAATCCCCGTCCGGGCATCCAGATTTGGGTTTTCATTGGTTTGCCAAATCACTCCAGGCAAATGCCGGGATGCTTCCATCAAAAGGCCATGGCCGAATTCCTTCCCATTACTTGCCCCCATCCTTTCCCGTCTCTGAAGACCTCGCTGTTAAGAGACGTTAAGCAATTAAAAAAAATGTTTTCTGTTGTTACTGTCAAAGTAATAAGAATACCAGGACATAACTATTAAATTACGACATTGTCATCAGTTCTAAATACGTGTGCGAAATTTGAAACAATTCGGAAGCATTTAAATTGGTGAAAACTGAATTCACATATTCCGTTACCTTAATATAGGTTAAGCCAATATAAGTGCAAGTTCTCATTTAATATCCAACCTATGAATGCCTTTGCTTCCTCGTACTTAAGAAATCTATTTCAGATACTAGGTATCAATGTCTGAGACAGTAATTTTCAACATGTTGCGATAAAACAAAGCAATGCAAAATTTAAAATATTTAATAATTGAAAAATGATTAAAATATCCTCTGAATTACCACATAAGTGAATATTGTGTTGCTGCATCGTTTAGTAAACAAAGTTAATTTCACTTTGCTTTCTGTATCGCTCTAAACTAGTTCGAAGTAAACATGATTGCCGCTTAAAAAATACCACCAAGACGCAACTAATTAGATGAAAGGTGGAATGGGTCAAGGGGAAGAGTGCGGGCGGTTATACTTCCAGCTGGCAAGGAGTGAATACCCCAAGGGCTGCCTCTGACAATTTGATTTTCCGCCTCCAAGAATGACTTTCATAATGGGGAGCGTATTGAAAAGCTTCCCCTTCACTTTCACGCCAACCTCTGCACCCCAACTCATCTTTTACGGGATGAATTTTGCCAGGGAAAAATAATAGAGTAATCCAGGCTAAATAAACAGGTCCAAGGTCAGGTACAGTCCCTCGTGTGATGCTCCAGATGCCGCAATTATTACAACTAATATTACAAACTCTAATTTCGTTATTAAATACGCTGTTCTGAGGCATACGAATTGTACACCACAGTAATTTGTTGCTTCCGTGTTGGCTCTGACAATTTTCATCCATTAATGGTTTTTAAATCAGTCATACAGAATTGTGAAGAAAAATCGATTAAAACAGCTCTAATTAGTCAGACATACCAAAACTGAATTCTAAGGACTTTCAAATACCTCTGCTATTCACACAAAAATAAAGTAATTTTATCAAAACTAACATTTTTCTAGAGCTACAGATTTTAAAAATTGTAACCAGTAGTTTTTTATATTTTTGATCATATATCAGGAGTTGTTACTTTAGCAACAATAATTAGAAGAATTCAACACAACCCTCTCGCCATCGTGCACAAAAGAAACATTGGATGTTATGTGAAGTAAGACTGAATTAAACGCTCTGTATTAGAAATGTATGAAATCGTGATTAAAACAAAAATTGTTTTAGTGAGTTAAATACAGGACTTTCACTATAGAGCGTTAAAAAAATTTGAATTAATTTTATTTGGGGAACACAGTAACTAAAATTTTTATTAATGATTAAGTTAAATATTCATAAGCCATAAATAAAATATATTTGAGATTTAATAAAATATTTAACAGTGTAAAAAATATAATATTTGGGCAATAATAACTGAATAGTTTTATTAAGGAACATATATTCCAACAAGAATTGATAAAAATAAGCCAATCGCCAAAGATGAAGACAAAACTCAATAAATTTTCTCCGCCTTTGTTCGGAACAGTAATTTCGAATCGTTCTGTTCCACTACGCGGTTAAACGACATAAGTGGTGACTAGAAACATGGTGTTTATAAAAGTAATTATTCACTTTTAATTTTCTTTCTCTTAAAATTTTTGGTAACCAAGCAAATGTACTGTGGTAACTTTCATATCAGTGTTTAGAAGACCTGGAATTACGATGGTGGAGTTACTCAACGATGTATAAACGTTAAGCTTTTTGAATCTATAACCATTCATATCTGGCACACTAACCACCACGTAATAGAGAAGGTCTGAAACCATTCTTAAGTCGAATTCAAACAACAGGACCTTATCTATGTACGCACTAATTACCACTCGTTCATCCAGCTTCATCTTTATCTAAGCTTGGGAGACAGAAAGCAAAAATTCCTTTAACTCTTAAACTGAAGTACGAAGCCAATATTCATTCAGTCTGATGGAAAAACTATTTTAATTTTCTGGCTATTGTTGATATATTTCTGAAAGTAAATTTAACGGAAAGTCGGTCCAAAATAAGCACCTTTGGTAAAAAATTTCGATATTTTGCCTAACTTAGTTTCGTTAGCAAATATTTTTTAAGAAGTTATTTGATGAGTTAGTTTCAGTTTGAATTGTTATTGTCATATATATAAAAGTACAGGAACGGCAGTCTGTTTAGAGTAAATTACATGTTTTTGGATAGCCAAAATCTTCTAAATCTGGAAATGGGTGAGGGCATTTACAAATAACACTTGATATAAAAATCTATTGAGAATTAAATATCATCAAAAAAATCGACAGATTTTATAAGTATTTGTAATAGACGTTAAGATCTGGAACAATGATCTAAAATAAGACACCGTATTTATCATCCCTGGGGAAGGTGAGGTGAACGACAGTATACGTTTCGCGAAAGAATAGAAAATGGTCATCGTTGCAATTATTGAACATACTGCAGGACCTATAATCATTTTGCAAAAGAACTGAAAACTCTGCATATTTAGAGTAATATTAACAATCATATGTTATGCGAGTTTGGGGGGGGGGGCGGTAAACAATAGGTTCCAATGAGACTTGATACTCCTGAAAACTCGAAATAAGATTATAATGACGGGTAGTATTTTACATTGTGATACAAACAGAACTTTTTCATGATGCAATAGTTATGGCGTAACCAGTATGGCGTGAATGACATAATTCCGGATAACGCTATACACTAGGGCGAGTGGTTCAGAAATCCAGTGTTTTTGGGCGATGACAAACATAAGATACAAAACAGACATGAGAAATTAAATTAAAAAGAAAATTCAATACCCATAACTATGATTTATGGAAATGTGGACACCATGATTGCCAATGAGGAACGTAGACGAAGCACAAAGTGAAATCTCAAATTCGTATCATGATATTAATTTCGACCTATCTGCCTAATTGCAGAGGTCGATACACAATCTTGAAAAATAGTGTACCAAGGTGGCGAGCTAACAAGTAATAGAAAGGTAAGAACTTAGCATTATCTGTTAAAAATTAGTAAGTGAAGACGCTCTTCATATATAAGAGATCAATGCATTGCAAGGTTGAAGGTATACGTTGAGTAGTTACCAAAACCGCAGTGCCAACAAAGAAAACTAAAACCTGTTGATTAATCTAAAATTCGTATCATGATCTTAAATTAGATCCATCCACTTAACTTTAGAATTCAATCAACAACTCCTAAGTGAACAAGCAGGTGGAAAACCTGAGATCGCCGTCTCACAACGCCTGTGCGACTTTTCTCTGTTCCAGTTTCCTTCTGATCGATGCACTTTGGCTGAAGGAAAGGACAAAATATACAGAGAAGACTATTATTCACAACACTACTTTATAATTGGATACTGTCATCCTCTTGCTTTCTCACCCACAAATACTTGAAAAAGCTGTTCTGTTATAAGACGTGACCCCCAGTAGGCTTCACAAAGCACTGGAAACCTATCAGGATTTGCCAGGATTCATTATACGTACACGTCGTAATCGCTAATTTTGTTCCAGCTGTCCTGTTTCGGAAGGAAGTGGTCTTAAATGCCCTGGCCTCTCTTGTCGATACGTCCGCCTGTCGCTATTCGCTACCGGAGCAAGGCATCACTACGCAACATTAACACATACGAGTTCGACTTACTAAAGAGAACAATGTGTTTATTTCCATTTACGATATACGTTATAAAGAAATAACTAAGATCACGATTTCTTGGACAGAACAAAATAATAATTCAATCAACTTCACATAGAAACTAAACGTGAAAGAAACGGTTCACCAGTCACTATCTGTCTGCAAAGAGACGTGAGAATCAAATTTCAAGTTAACCATCTCACAATATACACTCAAAACCACTTCTAAAGACCATGTTAGTTTTTTGGATGAAACAACTGCTGGTAAGATAGACTGCAAAGCCGTTTCATATTTGATGCTTTAATGATGACTGTTACGGTATGATGACTGTTACGGTCTGATCAGAGTAAGGCTAACATAGGTAAAATTATAAGACGATATCCACTAAGCGTGTGCCAACCAAAATAAAAATTGATAAATTAAAAACAAAATTAAACATTCGATTTAAAATTCACATCCTGATTTGTAAAGTTGTTTAGAAACGATATGGGAGCAAACGTTGTTCCATTAATGATGTCGATACTCAATCTGATGGGAATTTACTGTTATCATTCTATATTTGAGACCTCCATTTGCGTTAATGTTTGTGGGTTCAGCATCATATATTTGACTCTGAGGCTGCAAGTTGGCGAGAGTATTTTTTCTACACCAATCTCACTTAACGAATCATTCACCTTGCTCCTCATAAATATGTTAACAGTTTGACAAATCATATGTACACGAAAAATATATAATTTTGTCTACGGAATTTTGAAGGAACCATCTCAACATTCTTGGCTTGGAAACAGAAATCTGATTGTCTGGAATGGAAACGAACCGGCACCCTTCTGGAGTACCATAATCCAATGTTACCGCTCACCCAGCAGGAATCGAAGTTCTAGATAGTTCCTTGTCCGATCAAGATGGGGCGAAGTTACTCCTTTGTCAAGAAACAAATCAAAACACATGGGCTTATATCACCATACTTCTAAACTACCCCAACGTACATAAAAACCCACTCTTACATGCAGACACTAACTCACCAAAAAACCCACATACTCCGAAATACACACATTTATACAAAGACCATCTTAACAACCAACTCACACATGGGTATTAATCTATCACCATGCGTCAGCACACACACTAAACCAACGTACATCATCCAAAATTTGTCAACACACACCACACACAGATACGCTAACTAAAATACACACATTAGGACAGTTCTCCTCCACACATATACACCAGTCAACTCATTCCAAACTTCTACCAAATACACATCGTACCATTCATATGCATCCATTAATATACGAGGGATGGAAATTAAATAGTGGCAACTATTTATTCACAACCGATACAAAAGCGTTACATGTTTGCACCTGTTAGTGTCCTTCAAAGTAGTCACCAGCGTGTGTAGCACCCGTTGCCAGCGATGTGGAAGGCGTAGTATACCGTTAGCAGAGCATGTTCTGTTGATGGTGCGAATGGAGCGGTCTACTGCCTATCGAATCTCTGGAACAGTTCTGAAGCGAATGCCACGAAGTGGTTCCTTCATCTTCGGAATCAAATCAAAGTCACAAGGACTTAAGTCCGGGGAGTATGGTGGATGGTACACTACTTCCCAGTCCCATTGACCGAACAGAGCAGCCACAGCTTGTAAGGAAACATAGTCCCTTACATTTTTGTTTGGATTATTTCAGATTTATGTTTGTATATTTATAGGGAAGAATTTTTTTGTAATGTTTAATTTATTTTCTTTTTGTAAAAGGAAAAGATACGTTAATAGTTACTATGCATGAGCAAAGAGCAGTGTGTTAGAAGAAAATCTTTGGCGGAGAAAGAAGAAGAAGCGAGTCCAGAGATAAAAATGATGGCGGGCAGAGGCATGATGAACTGGTGTTCCTCGCTCGAATAGTAATCGAGATAATAACTAATAAGAGAGAATATTGAGTTTTTAATTTTTAATGATTTGTTGAATGTGTAATTTGTGAAGCAAATGATGAGTGAAATATATAGAAAAGTGAAATGAAGTTCTCCTTAGTTTATTGTATGTTGTTTGAATCATACAGACAAATTAAGTAGCAGAAACTGCAAGATAATATTCCATGGATTCTGTGGTGAGTAATATCCACCCGAGGCAAATCTAGGAATCATAATAAAGGTCAGTTTCTTACAAGCTTGCGCTTTATGCGCCGGCGCATTGTCGTGCAAAATGATGGGTGGGTTGCGCAGAAAGTGTTGCCGCTTCTTTCGCAAAACTAGTCGCAGGTGATGCTCCAAAAACGGATAGTAATACTGTGTATTGACGGTCTGCCGTGGAGGAACGTAATGCGTTAGGTTAACACCATCACAGTCGTACACGAGAATCACCATAACTTTCACCATACTGTATGCACTGCTTCTTCAGACACGCCAGGATGACCTGCCCCGTGCATGTCTGCCACAGTTTGCCGACCTTCGTTGAAGTCTTTTACCCAACGTGCCACTGTTCTGTAAGGCAATGCCGATTCCCCGCACGCCTCTTGAAGACCTTGATGATACTGTCGAGCTGTGAGACATCTGGCACATTCAATCTTGATCTAACTCCGTTGTTCCTGTTTCGAAAACATAGTGACACCGTTACGTTAGACCGCTCGCTCACAAGTGACTGCGTTTTCCTCGATTGTGCGCATTCCGGGGACGTGGGACGGGCGAGTCCATTTGCTCGGAGGTAAGGTAGGTATGTCAACAACGTGAGCTATCAGCGACAATAGTAGATTCCATTGCATAGTGTCTCCACAGCAGTGTTGCCACTATTTAAGTTCCAACCCATGTACATCAGCTTCACTTAACAAACACACTCGGTGATCCACCAAAACTGGCACACATACATCACTCGCGTACATCCACCAGCACACGTCATCATCATCATCTATGGAAGCCTCCAGCCGTTGCCCGTGTCTGCTGGGATCAAAGCTTCGCCAGCGCTTCCTGTCTAACCACCATCTCTCTTCTTCGATTGTCGCCAAATTTCTTCCTGTTTCTTCCACACATTTTCTTAACACCTTTAACCCGTCTGTCCCTTGGTCTTCCTCTGGGCCTCTTCCCCTCCATGTCCAGCATCTTCCTTGGTAACTTCTCTTCTCCCAATCTCTTTACGTTCCCATACCACTGTAACCCAGATTTTTATATTTTCTGTTGTAGCAGTTGTTCCATTATGACCTCCCTGCTTATCTCATTCCTTATTCTGTCTCTTCTTGTTGCTACTATTCTACTCCACCGTTTTCACAAATTGTACCCTCCTTTTGTCCCTCTCCTTCATCACTCAAGTTTACGGCCCATATGTTAAAATTGACACAAAGTATGTATTATAGATTGCCTCTTTGCTGTTTTACGGAACATCCCTACTCCATACCAGAATCCTAATACTCTTAAAAAATCAATCTTCACGTCTTCTTCTGTCATTTATCTCCATCCTGTTTCCTCCATTTTCTTCAGTCCAGCTTCTCAAATAATTGAAACATTCCGCTTTATTTAATTGCTTTCCTCCGAGTGATATGTCTGTCATTTTCTTCTATCTTGTTGCGATCATTCTTCACTTCTTTTTTTCAGAGATCTTCATGCCATAAGCCGCAACTACTCTCTTCCTCACATCCAGTCGTTCCTGCATCTCTCTTTCATATTGTCCCCAAATTAGTAGATCATCTGCAAATAGTATTGCTTTCCTTCTCCAATGCTCTGCACCACCTTCTTCAATATTTAATATATAACCATAATAAGTAAGAGGAGTGATAGGGCACTTCCTTGTTTTAGTCCATTTTTCAAATGAAACCATCTGGTGTTTTCCCTCCCACTTTGACACAACTCCTACTGCCCTAATACATATCCTCCACTCTTTCCACCGTCTCCTTCTTTACTGACTTTTCTCACAGTATTTCCCACATACTGTTTCGGCTGAGGCTGTCATACGACTTATCAAAGTTCAGGAAGGCCATCACTAGATCTTTTCCATACTCTCGTATGTATCACTCTTGTAACTGTCTAACTGAAAAAATAAGATAAATGGCTGACTTTACTGGTCTAAATCCATATTGCTATTGCATACGACAACGGTTACTAAATAACGAAACCACACACATTGAAGCATCACATTTACGAGCACTATCTCACTCACATTCACATCACATATAGACATCAACCAGCATAATTTAACGCTCTACACAACACACAGACATCCATCAGCTTAATTAAAAATTCATGCCACAAACAGACAACAACTCAATAACTTCATCACACAAGAACCCAAGTCAACCTCGCCATCACAGCAAACTCACACACATAGACACACAATATCTCTCTTTCACAAAGGCACTAACTCATATTTCCGTCTTAACTGCACCAAACTAAAAATTATTCAAACTAACAAATTTTGTAAATTTGGAAAAAATTATCAGGTTTTGTGAAGGAGACGGCACAAAAATGCTCAGGATGAAGTAGGAAGGGAGCAATACAGGAAACTTTGAAATATCATCTGCACATTTCCGAAGAAAGCATAAGCCGACAACTGTGAGAATTATCGCACCATTAGTCTAACATCACCTGCTTCAAAATGACTGAACAGAATAATATACAGAAGAATGGAAAGAGTAGTAGAAGAGATGGTAGATGAAGATCAGTTTGGGTTCAGGAAAAATCGCGGTACAAGTGGAGCAATTCTGACTTTAAGATTGAAGGGCGGCTCAAGAAAAACAAAGATACTTTTATGACGTTTGTTGATTTAGAAAAAGCTATTGATAATGTTAGATGGCACAATATTTTCGAAATTTTAAAGAAGTCAGGTCTAAAATATCGAGATAGAAGAATACTTTATAAGCCATATAAGAATAAAGTGACTGTAATAAAAGTAGAGAACCATGAGAGACACGTATTAGCTAAAAAGGGTGTGAGACAAGGTTGTAGTCTATCCCCGTTAATATTCAACTTGTATGCAGAGGAAGCAGTAAAGTAAGTAACAGAAAAATTTACACGTGGAATAAGTGTTCAGGGAGAAAAAAATCAGTATGCTATGATTTGCTGATGACATTGTCTTGATAGCAGAACAGGCTAAGGATACTGAGAAGCTACTGGATAGCATGAATAAAATACTGAATGAAGATTTTGGACTGAATATAAATCAACATAAGACAAAAGTGATGAAATGTAGTAGAAACGATACCAATACAGGAAGATTAAATATAAAAATAGTATCGGATGTAATCGGAGAACTGAGTGAATTCTGCTACTTGGGAAGCAAAATCACAACCGATGGCCGAAGCAGGAATGATGTTAAAAGCAGAATAGCACTAGCAAAAAGAGCATTCACCATAAAGAGAAATCTTTTAATTTCAAAAATTGGTCTAGGAATTAGAAAGAACTTTTTAAAACACTATGTGTGGAGCACAGAACTTTACGGTAGTGAAACATGGACTTAAGTAATACCAGAAAAAAAGGAAAATTGAAGCATTTGTAATGTGGTGCTACAGAAGAATGGTCAGAAAAGTACGAAATGAGTTTTGGAAATGGTGGGTGAGGAAATAAGTTTGTAGGAGAAGCTTACAGAAAGAAGAAACAGGCTGGTAGGTCATATATTGAGACGTGATAGATTCGTTAATTTGTTACAGGAGGAAACAGCCGAAGGTGACAACTGTAGATTAGGACAGAGATTAGAATATATGAAGCAGATAATTGAGGACGTGGGTTATATGGAATATATAGAAATGAAGAGGTTAACACAATGTATGAAGGGATGGAGGATTGCATCAAAGCAGTCGAAAGGCAGATGACAGAAAAAAGAAAAAAATTGGCTTTAGGATTTTGTTGTAATCTAAGAGTAAAATATTATCTGTGTACCAAATTTCAGCTCTCTACCATTACGAAAGTAGCTTAGTGTTTGATGATCATCAGTCAGTGAATGAATGACAAAATCGGTGAAATTATCTCATGAATAACATCCAAACTAAGAACAGAAATTTAAAAAAATGTATGTTTGTTAAGATTGCTGAGTTCTGTCAATAACAGAAATTTGGGGCATGTAGCTTTATAAAAACTGAAGAAATTGAGGTACAAATGTTGCCCGAATCCTTCTGAGAAAAGTGTAGGGAGTGCTGCAGTTGATTCGACTTGGCGGATGGACTGCCGTGCACTCAGATCACTTTAATGGATTTTCTACAAGCGGAATCTTGTATTAAATATTCTCGAATGTAACGAAGGCAGTGCCTAGTGAAGGAGTAGTGTTCCGTTGGTGTAGTGACGTGTGCAGGTGGTGAGAGCACGCGTGCCCCGGGTGGCCGCAGATGACGTGCTCCCAGCTGCTACCCTGTCGCCGCTCCCCAACTTGGCGACATAACGCGGCGCACAAAGTCTTTGCCAAGTTTATTCGCACAGAAAATAATCCGCGAGTTGCGAACGGGGAAACTTGCTGCGCGCCCGGCCACCCTCGCTCTTTGCCTCGGGCACTGCAAATGACAGACACAGTTAACGACAATTCAGCTTCAGGACGGCTCAACTAGTGTAACCCTCTCTCCTCAAGTTCAAGGTCGCAAATTTCAACACATGTTTGTAGCTTTGTAGAAAGCAAAATAAACCGCCTGCGTGCGGTGTACGACTTTGTAAATACAAATGCTAACAGATCGAAATATAAAACTGGTGATTAGCCCATGATTTGAGATATGTTTTTAAACGAAGTAGTGCAATCATGTTGCATGTGTTTTGTCGAACACATGCGTTTCTGTTCTATGTTAAAGCAGATTTCTGCTTTTCCTGAATAACTCGACACAAAAACAACTCCATATATTGCACCAAGCATATTTCGATTGTTCTGTTTCAGTTTTAAGTTATGTTATGTACTTACAAACATCTTCGTAAGGATTTCCTTTAGGAACTCAGAAAATTTTATATCTAGGTTCCCCACGTATTGTGATTTTTAGGCGGTTTCCCGCAATCTTCATGTCAAGTTACCAATCTACGCCACGTATACTATACAGTCCGCAAAAAAAAAAAAAAAAAAAAAAAAAACTTACTCAAAGAATACAAAGTTTTACATTTCACAGACAGATGGCAGCACAACTTTTCGTCCTGTGGCTCTGATTTTTTTTTTTTTTTTTTTTTTTTTTTTTTTAAATGGTATTTGGCAACGAAGGCCATACAGCCAGGTCAATGTAATTTTGTAGTTTTCAGTGTATAAGTCATCATCCAGTATATATTGTATTTTTCCAATGTATGGACGCCACAGGACGGACAGGACATTCACACAGACACACAACACTTAACATCCATGCCCGTGGCCGGATTCGAACCGGCGGCCTTCGGCACGCGGAGCTAGCACTCTAGCCCCTACGCTACCGAGGCCGGCCTGGCTCTGGTTCTCTTAAGTCCGGTCGTAATTCTGGTGGGACACAGGAACTTCCCCCCTTCATCCCCTCATGATTCACACTGGCCGTTTGTGTAAAAAGATATCTTTCTCTTAATAATAATTATGACTAGAGTAGTGCCTTCGGAGAAACTTTCAGGATGAAGAGAGAAACGCTGAACACACAGTAATGAAATCAGTCAGTAATCTAGTTCACGGAATGGTCTACAGAAACAACAGATCGTAAAAACATTTTGCTTTCTTGGTTATGGTCAGCTAATTTGGATACAGATACAGATTAATGTGAGAAAATAGATTACTATCGTCGTAGTTGCACTAAGAGCTCTTTGTATCACTGTTCAAATAACTTCCATACAACCTGAAAATCTCATGAAGGCAACTTACCTGACTGCCTAAACGCTGTGTTTCGATGGAATTATCCAGCTGAACAACCACTAACAGAGAAAATTTGTTAAAATAAATTTAAAACTAGTTCACAATCGCCGCGTATTCTGAGGAAGAAAGTAGGATTTAACAGAAGTTTAATATACTGCAGGTAATGTGTAGTTTTATTGGTACACCTATGGAAGACTGACAACAGACAAAGTAAATAATAATAGTAATTTTTGGGTACACAAGCAATCATATTATATATTATTTCTAAAATAAGTGTTTTAGTTTTGCGACTAGCCATCTTTCTCGCTTCATACTTAACCAAAATCGATAAATGAGGTATCATTTTAAAGATTAAATTCTTCCCTTTTATTAGATCAATAATCAGGAATTTTTTCTTAAATCAACCCGTAAATGGCAACGTTACGAATAATCAAGGAGCGTGCGATAGTTCAGAGTCGAACTGCTAGGCTTCGATAAAGAATAATCGAACTACCCCCGGATAGCGGCATCTCAAATATAAATTTTCGCATTATCCATTTAATTTAATTTAATTGAAATGGAGCACACGCTCCGGGGGCAATTTCCATACACACCCATCTTCCCCCTATCCTGCACCCACCTACATTTGCCCTCTACACATTTTAACTTTAAATTCTTTTAACGTTTTCGGTAAGTTATTCATCATTTCCTTTGGTAACTCATTCCAATTCCTGACACCCTTACCTAAAAAAGAGAATCTTCCTACACTCTTGTGCCTGAAATCGAGTGCCAGCTTGTGGTCATGGTCACCTTTTCCCTTCCATGCATTATCTCATTACTGCTAGATATTTCAGTTGACACACAAACAATTGTTGCTACGAAAGGCAATAGTTGAGAGCCAAGCTGCTAGGCTTCGTTGGTGTCGATAGAGAGTGATACCATTACCGGTAGATAGCAGCACGACATATCACAGAGATAGCGATACATTGTGTATGTTTTCTAGAATAAGAAGCTTTGCGCATATTTTTGTTTCTCTGAGGGACGAGATGTTGTGTTTTGCTGCATACTTATTTGTGTTGACAAATAAAAAATTGCAACAGATGGGGGTTCTTCTTTCATCCCGCTACAAATCAACAACCTCGCTATTCTTCGTATATAAGTAGCGAAATTTTCTCTCGGACCTTCTAGTAGTTTTCTACTTTCTCACGACTTGCACTAACATTATTTCTCCAATTTTAGTACTAACACAGTCCGAACACAAGACAATAGTTAATTGAACCGTCACTGGCCGAGTCTGGGCTCGATGCTAGCGGTCTAGACCCTACAAACCCGGGACCAGCGTTTCTGAAAATTGGTATTTTCAGAAACTCGGTATTACCATTGACTGAACTAGTCGATTTACCATGTAGAACTAAACATAATTTAGGTATGTCAGGCGAGAGAAGACGATACGTTAGTGAATGGCGCTTGGAGTGTGAAAAGCGCATCGAGCGTGGCCTGACAGGCAGTGAACACGGCGGGCGACGCGGCGCGCTGCTCTCCTGAAACTTTGATCGGCCGCCGGCGTCGCGCGACACACTGCGGTTTCCGGCCCGGCATTTACTTATTTTTCACGCCGGCTCCCCTCCCAGCCAGCTGTCATTTGGTGGCGTCTGGCCATGAAAACTTTAGCGGCTGCGCTTACCAGGTGTTATGTCGGGCGTGCATTAGTCGTGAGCCGGCGGCATTGATCGGCGTGTCTTGATAGGGGCGCCGCGCGCGTTTGACGCGCTCGTTAATAGACTCTCTGTCGACCTGGCACGCCACCAACTGTCTCGTTTGACGTCCGTCACAACGTTATGGCCCAGTGCCGCACTAACTCTGCTCTGATGGACGAGGACTGAAGACAATCAGCCGAATGTAATTACTCCAACTATAATTACAGCGTGTAATGGCGTTGCAAACTATCTCTAGCGCCCGACTGTCAAGCTAGCATGAGGGATAATCAGGTATCATTAAAAACTTCCAATCCGGAAAAAATAGGGGAAACAAAAACAGACGATAACAAACCAATTGTTTTATCTCTAGATGTGATTTTATTTCTTATATCAAAGTAAACGTTAAGATTTTTTTTTTTTTTTTTTTGTAAAGCGACTGGGTTACCTACTTTTTGTTTGTGGCTACTATACAAAATGGAAATTCTAATAGACTTAATCAATATTTTCAACATATTTTTAGAAACTTACTGACGAAATTTCCTTCGGTTACACTTTTTAACTTGTCACTCTTATGTTCGTAGCAGTTAGGCTGGAAGATCGTAGTGTTAGTAATATGTATTCCGTTTTTTTAGGTATCCTGGTGCTGACTGTAAAGAAAATTTTTTTCGACTGTTCAAAATTAATCAGAATCAACTAGCCTAAATCGTAGAACGCTACTTCAGCCTTGGAAATTACATTATTGAAGTTTAAGTTTTTAGTGATCTCACGGCTTTTGTAATTTTATTAATACCTCGTAATGAAATTTTATTTCGTTGGAAAGAACAAAACATGGCATCGAAAATTGTTAGGTCTTCCTAGACAGAATAACTAATTTCATTTTCATACTAATGACCGGTCAAAGAAGGTAAACAAACAAAAAGTAAACAAAACATGACATGTCTCTTGAAAATGTTTGTGTGAAAGTAACATACCAAACCAATTTTGTTGTAACTACGACCTTCAGCGTCCAATATAAGATCAGTCAAGGTGCACGTTTCCAAAATTTATGGGGTTATACTTCTTTGCCTCTAGGTTAATTGGGTGAAAGGTACTTTGGTGTTAAAAAGTTGACAAGTGGTTGTGACATTTGATTTCACCTCAAACGCATCTGTCCGCATCAGTGCATCCACATTTCTGCTCCAAAAAACTCCGGACGGTAAATGGTTTGAGGCCCACTACGTAAGTACGTCTTTGTGATTTATGTTTGTAATGGTCATATGTAAATCGTCTTTCCATGGCAATACGCGGTGACAGTCAGATTAGTCTTCCGTTGGAACTATTCTTTGAATGAAACTCATTTTTTTGATTGTTTGTTTGTTTCTTTCTACCTTTTTTTTTTAGTCATGATCGGGAGGAAGTATAAGATTGTTGTTCACTTGGTGTCGGACATTTGTTTCTTACTCTAATTTTATATCGCACCGGCACACGTTCATGAAATTTTCTCCTTTATCTTACAGAATAGTGTGGCCGTTTGATTACTGATATTTTTGTTTGATATTTTTATATGTTACACCTATTTTCTCAAAAAGTTGACACATATTCAGATAAGTTTCCTAAAGTTTATACAGGTTATCCTTTGCTCTCATTAGGCAATTACTGGGTAAAAGTATAAAAGAGACCTACTTTTATAAAACTGGTAACGACAATATGAGCTTGTATTCATATCGTGTAAAAAATTTAGTCGTTAGTTCCGGTTTCATGTTAAAGATTGCCACGCGAACTTCTACAACTGTCATAATACTGGTATAATCCAGCGCTTACACTTGCGCAGTTACATATGGTGAGCTGATCGCGTTTAGCAAGCCGACAGCGGGAGCTGAAGGAGACCTGAGTGGGCGTGTGAGTGACGTGCAGCCGAGGGTGCACGTTCCTGCGCCATCGATCACGGCCCCCAGGGGCGGTGAAGACGGAGGCGTGTCCCCTGTGTTTTAGAGCGGCACACACAGGGACACGGCACGAGAAACCGCACTGCATCTGTAATGTGTCCCGGCCCCGCGGCTAATGAGGGGCGCGCCTGGGCCCGAATACTGAGAGGCCGTCCCCACGGACTGCGCAATGCGTCACCCGCGCCACTCTGATTTCTCCACGCTCGTAGCCCGTGGCAGACTCTTACGGCGGGTCCCCACCGTGGGTGATCTTTTTTCTGACACGTTTTGGTAGCTGGTTCTGTTCGTAAGTAACTGAGTAGACAACTCGGTTGGTTAGATCCTCCAGAAGGAGACAAACTAAGCCATTGTACCAGAGGTAAGACGGCCAGTTTCTTTCCTCAGGGACCTACAATTTAACGTGGAATCCGAACCACGGAATGACCTGCCAAAGCTCATACGATTAATCCCGGAGTGGAGCAGAGAATTTTTTTAAAGACTGAACTACTAGACCGTTATGTATGTAATCTTTATATGTATTTGCTGTTCGTTTGTCTCGCTAAAACATGGGAATGGCTGGACCGATTTGGCTAATTTTGATCTTGAAATATTTGTGAAAGTTCAGGGAAGGTTTAAACGGTGAGAAAAAGATGTAAAAACAGTGTAGACATGAGTTTTACAAACACACAATCCCCTTTCCCACCCAAAAACCACCTCCTCCTCCCCTTACACCCCATAATTAAAAAAAAAAACTCACAGATTTTATCCACTTTTGAAAGAAGTTTGCACACGTATACTTTAAAACAAACTGAAAAATACTGTTTACTTTCAGTTTGCCAAAGCCCAATTCAACCTTCTCCCCCTTTACCCCTCCTCTATTAATTTACAGTGATCTTTATTATAACCCACAGTTTTTATCTGATTTTGATGGAACTTTGCATTTGTATACTTCAAAACAAGGTAGAAAAATGCTGTTTACATTTGGTTTTAAACTACCAACTGCTTTCCCCCTTTACTCCAACCCCCTAATTTTTGTTGATATTTCATAATCATGCCCACAGTTTTTATACGATATCGTTGGAACGTTGCACACGCAAACTATAAAACAGACAGAAAAATATGGTCCATATTTAGATTGCAACAACCACAACCCTATCACCCTAATTAAGAAAAATTTACACTTGAAACCATTCAGTTTTTTTGAATTATCTCGAAAACGCTGGGGAAATTAGACAAAGTAGACAGCAACATTTTTAAAGCACAAATTATTTCTTGTTAACCAGCACTGGACAGATTATGATCGGATAGTTGCTAAAAAAGAAATTCGAACTTGGATTTTAAACATCATTTTAAAGTTTATGTGACAGCACACATACCTACAGTTTTTATTTGATGTCGAAGGAAGTTTGCACACATAAGCTTTAAAATGAGTGAAAATGATGTTTATGTTTAGTTTAAAAAAACTGCACCCGCTCTCCCGTTTCACCCCTCTTAAGACTGATTTACACGTGCAACTTTTCTGTGTTTAGCGTATATGTTCAAAACAAACTCAGATTCTTTTTTGTATATATGCTGATTGGAATTACCAAAAACATTGCATATCCAAGACCATTGCAATAAACTTGAAATTGAATGAAACAGTAATCAAAATTTCTAGATAAATATCTAATTTTTACTAAATTCAAACTTTCAAATGTATTCATTTAACCTATATGTGTACTAGCAAGAGCGTTTCGGAGGTGGTTCCTAAGAAATAAAATTTTCAAAAACCACCCCATCTTCCCCATAACACCCCATAATTTAAACAACCCAACAGATTTTGTCAGATTTCCACCAAAATTTGCCATCTCAATACGTTATACATATACTAGTAGGTGATACGAAGTATATATATACATAGATATACCAGTGTATAGCCATGACCACTGGTATTTGTGTGTGTTAGTAGAATGGAGTTTCCAATAATGCAATACGTTGGGGGAATGACGGTAGCTGTGGGGGTGTAAGAGGTATGGTGGTTGAAATTGGTCGATCTGGGACGTTTTCATATTTCAACCAAAGACTTGTGTGACCCTACATTTCTCTTTGCTGCCACAACAACATATCGCACACCATTGGTGTTTGTGTATGGTAGTAGCATCGTGCACTGTGGTGGTCGCTTGTTGCTAGCTATGGGGGTGTGGGAGATATGGTGGTTGAAAGTGGCCGACCTGGAACACTTTCTTATTTCGACCAAAGATGTGTATATCCCTATATTTCACTTTGCAGCCACATCTACCTAGCCCAGACCACTGGTGTTCGTATGTAGCAGTAGCATGGAGACACCCATCGTGCATAACGTTGGCCGAACGTCGGTAGCTGTGAGGGTGTGGGAGAAATGGTGGTTGATAGTGGTCGACCAAACACACATGTGTCCGTATATTTCACTTAGCTGCCACAAATGGATAGCGCACACAACTGGTGTTTGTATGTGGTAGTGGCCTCAAGTCTCCCATCATGCACTATGGTGGTTGAAATTGGTTGACGTGGGGAACATTCATATTTTCGACCAATGATGTGTGTGTCCCGATATTTCATTTTGCAGCCTGAACTACGAAGCATAGACCATTGGCGTTTGTGTGTGTTAGTGAAGTCTCCCATCGTGCACTATGGTAGCTGTGGTGGTGTCATGGATATGGTGCTTGAAAGTGGTCATCCTGATGTACAAAAAATACATGTGTTCCCTATATTTCACTCTGCAGTTAAAACTACCTAGCGCAGCTCCTTGGTTTTTGTGAGTTGTTGTAGCCTCAAGTCTCCCAACGTGCACCATGGTAGTTGCATGTCGGTAGCTATAGGGGGGAGGGGGTGGAAGATATGGTTGTTGAAATTAATCGACGGAGTGCATTTTAATATTTCGACCAAACACATATTTTTCCGTATATTTAACTCTGTAGCCAAAAGTACCTAGCGCAGATGATTTGTGTACAGTAGTTGCCTCAAGTCTTCATTCGTGCATTATGTTGGTTGAATGTTGGTAGCTGTGGGGGTGTGGGTGATATGGTGGTTCAAAGTGGTAGACAGATGGTATTTTGTCATTTCAACCAAATACGTGTGTGTCCTTATATTTCACATTGCAAACACAACTACATAGCACAGACCGCTGGTGTTTGTGTGTGGTAGTGGCCTCGCGTCTCCCATAGTGCACTGTGGTGGTTGCATATCGATAGCGGGAGGGCAGACAGGTATGGGAGATATGAAGGTTGAAAGTGGTCGACCAAAGACGTGTGCATTGGTATATTTCACTTTGCAGCCATAAATAACCTGAGCAAATCAGTGGTTTTTGTGTGTGCTATCAGCATCATGTACTATGGTGGTTGCATGTCGGTAGCTATCAATTAAAATTCTTTACAAACACGAATGAAGTCGTTGGCAGCAGCTAGTTCTTAATATCTGTGTAGAAAGTTAGTTTGCTTAACATATTAAATACGTGTTTGCCGACCGAGCGTGGTGAGTGAGCGGTTAGCGTTTTGGCCTCGCATTCGGGAGGACGTCGGTTGGAATACCCGTCCGGGCATCCAGATTTGGGTTTTCGATGGTTTCCCAAATCACTCCAGGCAAATGCCGTGATGCTTCCTTCAAAATGCCATGGCCGAATTCCTACCCATTCCTTGACAAATAAATCAGACACACTTCCCGACTGGGATGTGTAGTGGTGACGATACACCGTGACCGCAGGTTTTATTCCTCCACGGCAGTGTCTCGGTAAATTTAATTGAGACGGTTTCCCTAGTGACGAAGGGGCCGTCAAACTTAACGTCCCCATCCGAATGACGAATCACCGTCAATAGTGTCGAATAGCCTCGCATCAAACGCACGTGCTACGGAGAGGTTTTGGTAGTAACTCAAGACTCTGGGCCGCAACCTAGTGTTCAGGAATTACTACGACCATCTCGGCTACACGGCTGACCAAATCATGATCTTGAAAATTTCATGCACCACCACTACTCAAGTCAGCTAAATTCTACAGCAGGAAATTCTACAGCAGGCAACACATATCATCTACCTGAACCAACGGAGCTGGCTAGAATATACTAATTATAATAAAAAGAAATGTTACCGAAGATAATTCAGTAAATCGAAATATGTATGCAAAAAACAACATTTATTTTACTAGTACTTGATGGAGAGACTTTAGATACATCTGAGTTTTGTGTAGCTACTAACTTGCTTGATATCTTTACAGTGTTCAGTTCATGGGCTGATTTTCCTTATCTCTGAAGATTGATAGAATTTTATTTTTATTTTATGTCAACTTGTACTTCAGATAAACATTACTTTTTATTACACAATTGCTCAATGACTTTTTCTACTCCAACTTGTTACTGCGCCTTTTTATGTAGAATTTCCCTTCTTGCACTGTTGCCCAATTCAGATATGCACTGTATCATCAAACTTACAATAATACTAATGACACAAGTAACTCGTGTTCCATAATTTGCAAGTGATGAACTCTGTAGCTAGTTACAACTTTTACCAGGAGTTACGGTTGCGAAAATTCCAGTTAAAGTGCTGTCTATGTCTAATGACAATGCTAAATTGTTTGATTAAAAAATAAATAAGGCAGATAACATTGTGTTACTTTCTCAGTGTTTGTTTGATTCTTGGTTTTCAGTGCTGTGTTGCTGTCCATACTATTATTTGTCGTCAACGAACAATGCGGTGATGATGTATGTTGTTATAATGATGCCCTTTTGCATAAAAGTAAAATGTGATTAGGAAGGGTATTAAAAGTTTGGGTGTTTAAATCCACTGAGTGAGAAAAATACAGTCAGAAAGTCAGAAATAGGTAAATAACTATCAAAATGATCATTTTGAGTCATACATATTGAACTAAGCGTATGTAACTGGAAAGAAATGCGGCATGTTACAAGCTCAAAGGCAGCCATGAGGTTGAAAGAGTGACTGATATTGGTGGGGGATAGCTCGAAACATTGGCCACTATTAGTGACTATTTAAACTTTGAAAAAAGAATTTCCTAAAAAAAAAAAAAAAAAAAAAAAAAAAAAAAAAAAAAAAAAAAAAAAAAGCACAACGTATTTCAGTTGTGTTTGAAATATTGAACAAGTTCCGGGTGATAAACTTCAAGTGAGCTGAGGGATAATATACAAGGTTATATGTGTAGGTTATATGTGTACCGGTTTTTGGTGACGTTGTAGCTGCCATTCCTCCATGTAGTTCCAGCCACAGACGGTCCAGAAACTTCCAGCTGTCAGTGCCAGAGGCAGTTCGCTTGTAGTTTTCAACTATGTAGCAGCGGCCTAAGTCGATTAACGGGAGAGCGCTGAATGACGTCACAGTGACAGCTACATAGTTGTTATGCCAGTTCATTTCAACATCTTCGGCTACAGGAGACAGTATTGACCCAAATGTCCCATAAGAAAACTTTATACAGAATGCTTGTTCTAAACTGTGTTTTTGAAAAAAGTAAATTTTTTTTTAATTTAATTTTTTTAATTTAGCCCTTTTTATTTGATAAATTAAAGACAGAACAGCACCAATACTGGAATATTTTTTTTTCAATTGACAATTATATGCTCAATTCATGCATAATCGAGCGTGGTGGGTGAGCGGAGGACGTTATTTCGAATTCCCGTCCGGGCATCCAGATTTGCGTTTTCCATAATTTCCGCAGATCAGTCCAGGCGAATGCCGGTATGGTTCTTTAAAAAAGCATGGTAAAAATTCCTTCCCGTTCCTTGTTGCCAGTCCTTTCCTGCCTCTAATGACCTCGACGTCGAAGAGTCATAAATCAATTTAAAAAATTATTACCACAAGAGTACTGTTTCTACTAACAATACTGATAAGTATTTTCTCTGTCGTTTTTCTGTTGTATTTGGAAGTTTAGTCATACTAAAAACATGGTGAATACAGTAATTCTGAAAATGGAACTTGACATTCATTTACTACGGTCTCTCACAGATAACACAAAGTATCTTGCTTCGAATGGGTGCCATCTTCCTCCACTGATACAGCAGGTGTAACACCAATATTTTTTTCTTTTTCCATGAATCATAAGATGCATTTTTTAAAAAATTTTTGTTTACTGCGTTTGTTATTCAAAGTTAACAGTGAACTTGTTTAATATTTCGGTTACTTAAAAAATACGAGAAAGCTGTGTGGTCGAAAATATAAAAAAACAGCTTGAAACAGTGGTTATTTGTCTCAAGTTTCACATTAATAGTGATAATCTTGTTAGCAAGCTGTTCTTATGCTCAGTTCCTCCAATTATACCAGTTACCAACAGCGAGAACACAGAGTGATCCATACGCACTTCAGCAGTAATCTATTTACCACTGAAAATCGAAAACATTAAGAAAAACTAGGTTTATAATAATGATCGTGTCTCACTGACGTACCTTTTATGAAGTGAAACAAAAATATCTATTACAAAAAAAGAACCATTGGCACATTTACTTGAGTAATGAACAAGTGCTCAGAAACTCTAACATTCGGCCTTAACACTAAGTGGGAATGAGGTGGGTTGTTTTTTTGTCTCTGATGCTGATTCTAGTAATTTACTGACCTTACATGACTGCGTGGATCCTTTATTTTATACATATAATATTTTTCGGAACAAATACTGGAGTGCTTGAGCGGTTCTTTGTTCCTTTTATTCAATAGCTTTCAAGTCATGACATCCTGGACTCCCATTCGTCATTTTCCACCACAAAGAATAATACACAAAATAAGGAAACTTTCTGAAACATGTTCTTTACTGGCAGTCACAAAAATCTTCTATAAATCAATTTTGCAGTCGTATATGTCAGTTATTTAGACTTAATACGTATCATCCGATTTAAAGTTTGGTTCTTTAATTAAAGACGTGAAGATTGTAGTTGGTATTAAATGATCAGCCACAAGTTATTAAAACTTTTAAAATAATTTTACTTCTATACAGTGTACTGAATACATAACTGGGTTAAGTTCAATTTGTCCTTTGCGTTGAGGTCATTTACGTGTGTGTTTCTTAACATTTCCCTACCAGTCAATTAAGGCGCAAGAGTGGACGGGATGAAAGCGAGAGAGAGGGCAGAGAGGAAGAAGGAGAGGGGGAACGTGGGTGGACGGTGAGGGTCAGCAACCGCAGGAGGTCAAGGGGTCCGGCCTGACAAACACACACGGACCGCCTCCGCGCCTAATTGCTAATTGTAAAGTAATACGCGGTAATCGGGTTGGGCCGCGCGTGTGTTTGTGCGAGCTGATTGCGAGGCACCCCGCGGCCGCCGCTCATTACCGCCCTTGATCGACACGAAAACCTACTCAGCAGACTGTAAATAAATGTTGCGCTGTGTGCACCGTACATCTCACTGCACCGCGAGGAATCAGTCGGCCTCCCTGGCACCGGCCGACGTAAAAACTGAATTAATCACCGTCGCCGAGGCTAACGGTTACATCACTTGTGACATCTTAAATAACATTTCCTGACCATTTACCATAGTTACTAATCTTGCAGATCGTGTATGTTACCGACGGGTATTTAGGGATTCAAATTGGGCAAGTTATGACTTCTAAATGTGTATTTGTCTTTTTTTAATGCCTCAAATTGACATTAACAAAGTTTGTGCACTAATAAATGTAATCCTAAGCTATTTATTGAAGGTAGGTGCCAAACGGAAGAACACATTATTGTTTTATTTTACACAAGTTAAGATGCTCGTGTGTTAATGGAAACAGTGCAGCCATAATCCTTTGATTTTTTAATAAAGTAGCTAGCAAATTAGCCATATCTCTATGGTGACGAGTTTTATTTTGTGCTGAATGACGGAACAACACAACATCCTTTAAAAAGATAAAAAAATTAAAGAAAACTTTAACTTGAATTTAACTTCCTCGTCAAAAATGACTTTTCCCTGACATATCAGCCTGGGTCCAAAATTATTACTGTAATAAATAAAAGGTTGAAAGCAAACATTGGTTGAAACTAAAGTAAGAGAATAAAACAAATTTTCTATTTATCTAGGAAAAATTCATCCATCTCTCACTTTAAGGCTGATGTCTCAACAATATAAGCTCCAGATATTTATACCGTCTGTGGATAGTAGTTTAAATAGCAAGAAAAGTGTTTAAAGCTTTGTTCTGACTGAAATAGCATTGGATCACAAACGCCCAGTCGCCAAACTTGGTGAGAATAACACCACAGCCATACAATTCGCTCAATGCCGCAATGTGCCACGGCGGTGTCCACAGATAGGTGTCGAAATACATCTTTGACTCTATGCGATAAGATCCTGCACTAAGATCCTAACGCTAAAATCGGAAGCCTCTCCCTAGATCCATTTATGTACTACTGCTCCTTACTTATAACGATTTGAAATTCTAAACTGGATATTAAAAGATCTTTCGGCCCCTCAATGGCGTCACCACCGTTGCTATTCTATATGCAGAGTACTTTCATTTGTCGTAGTAAAACTTGCAAAAAAATTTTAGTGGCTGTCTTGAACGTTGATGTTCATTGTTCTGACTCTGCAATACGAAAAATTATTTATAATATAAACCTCTATACCATGCTTTAAGCGAGCACATACACAAAAAAAAAAAAAAATTCCAATTGTGCTGAAATGTTTAATGTCCTGTTCCATTTATTTATTTTTGAATATTGATAACATTATCGATAAGAAAGAAACACTCTTCATCACACAAATGGTTATAATTAAATTGATAGGTTTGACTAGTATAATAGAAGTAGAAAAACAACTTGAATTAAATTATAAATCCCATTTTTTTGTGCTTCTTGCAAAAAAATTAAATGAACGGTTTATTGACATACGAAACAAATCAATATTGGCATACCACAAGCGAACTGAATTTGAGTGTAGCTTGAGAATTACTTGTCGTCATTGGCCCATCAGGGCAAGTTACTGGTCTATCATTGTCTGTCGTGAACATTGTGGACATTGACGATGTTAGACGATCAGCTGTGACCCTTTAAAAAAAATGTATTGCCATCAAAGAGGCAACACTCTTACATCCAAGAAAAAAAGTTATATGCTACATATTGTAGGTATTAGTCAATTTTAGTGGCAGTGATAGTAAAATATTACATGTGGAGAGAATGATAACATAATTGTCTCTTGCTTTCGGATGTTTGGAGAATCATTTTGAGTTGATCAACTGCGAGTATCGCAACAGCGTGTCAGATTAACAAAATCTAAGAATAGTGGTAACAGATATTCATATTTGTCTTTAGGGCACTATATCTCGTACTGATGTCCTCGTTGACATCCCGGTCTCGGTTTTTAAAATCTATCATTGTTAAACCCCAATTCTCGCGATAAACGCCATCATTCTTTTAGGTTCTGTCATATTGGTAAAGCACTGCATGCTGTAAAGAAGTTTCTAGTGATTTACTTTATGATGGTTTTCAGTCCCCCTCTGTGATATATCATTCATGACTTTTTGATGAAGACTTGATATCAGATCAATTGCGCGGATTACGTTTAATTTGACTGTGGCTTCCTTGGCCTCTTTTACATTGATATCGACTGTCCTTTCGATTAAACAAATGAAACCACAGTGCTTTTTTTTAGTCATTGCTTTACGCTCGTTGACGTCTAAGGTCATTAGAGGAGGGATGGAACTGGGGACAAGAAACTGCCCATGGCCTTTTTGAAGGAAGCATCCCAGCCTTCGCCTGGAGTAATTTGGGAAAACCATGGAAATCCAAATCTGGATGCCCGGCCTGGGATTCCAACCGGCGTCCTCCCAAATGCGAGGCCAGAGCTTTAATCACCACGGTGCCCATCTCTCTTAATCTAGCAATCATCTGCAATATCTAATAACCCAATCAGGTCCTGTCACTGACTTTTGAGATGTAATGTAGTTTCTCAACGGCAGACAAAGCGCCTGTGGCTATTTCCAAGCCCGTAGTTTGTAGGTTTAAGACATACTTCAAAGCTTTCAACGTTGCCAGGAGCTCAGCCGTAATCATTGTATCCTCTTCTGGGATACAATAAATCTCCCACTGAGTGCTAGAATTTGGAGTTCTCCGTGTAGTGCCAAATTGGTTTCTCAAGTACTCTTGAAATGAAGTCCAACGTCGTTGTTTCTGTGCGCTCCTTCAATAAAGCTTGTGTCGTCACGCTCGAAATGTATACTGTGAATATCGGTAGTAAATGAGCCCTGTAAATTCTCCTGCAGTAGTACTGACAAGTCCGTCATAGCCTTGATAGGGCGGAGAAGAACAGTTTTCTCTCCCAATATTGACAGACCGTGCACTGTGCCAATAGCATTGATATTTTTGCTAAGAGGGAAGATCTTCAAATATTCGAGTAAGGTATTAGATTGTGTAATACACGCTCCAGGCTTCCAACAGCAAATCATTCGTCGGCGTGGAGGTCATAATCACGAATTGTAATCTACATTGCGAGATATCTAAAGTCTTTAGTAACACCTTGGAAGCGAAACGAAAGTCGTAGTGAAGTATTTAAATGATTTGTAGAGTCCCACTAAAAGATGCCTGTGCGCTCCCCGGGTTTTACATGTAATGGTTTTGATTGAATTGCTCGCTGCTTTGTTTCTTTTGAGGATCTGTTAAATATGGCTTGACGATTTTATGTTTTTATCCATTTTAGTCACAGGTATGACACTGTTTTTTGATAGAACATCATATGGGCCCAAAGTAAAATTTATAATTTATGGTATTCTGCGTCCAGACAAAACGACGAAGATACGTTTCCCTGGAGTGATGTGGAGGCCTCTACATGCCATCCATCGTGACGACACTCTAGTGACGGGTGTATTTAAGGTGTTCGTGCAAGATTGTGTACATACATACTTCCGCAATTTGGAGCAGCTTAACATCGCGAGTTATATTATCGTCCAGCGCGCTGGAGTATATATTGAAGCGGAATAGAGACAAAAAACAAAAAGACAAAATGGAGATTTGTGATAAACCTTTGCTTGTAAGTCTGGGTCAAACGTATTGCGACCTTCCAGGACAATGGACAACTGTCTATTTTCTAAGAAGGCTACAAGGTTGACTGCAAAAGTTGCATCTTAGTTGCTTTGCTGACAGCTGAAGTGACACATTGGATTATGTCTTCGGGGCGGCAACTGCATTCTCATAGTTAGTTTGTTAATGAAATCGTTCTTGTTGGTTAGGAGGTGGCTTATTTGAATCCCATATTTGTGTGGGTGTTGTGGGAAGGCTGGCTTGATCTATTGTAAAAGACGCTTTAGCAACATGTTAAGCGTAAGTAGATAGATTTTTTGTTGTTGAGGTTTGTTCTGAAATAAGATTCTTACGGCCATAAGCGTCCTGACACGCTTTTGTTTTATGTACTGTAGTAAAATTCTAACATACTTCTTGGTATGAAACGCCCACAGCTAAAAAATATCAGCCTACTAAGTACAACGAGTTGAAATATTACTCTGTTCATTGCATTAGATGTAAAAAATAGCTGCTTACAGTTTTCTTCCAAATACAATACCTATGATTTACACTTAACGTATAGGCCTATTAATAGATTTCCGAATGCCCGAGTGGCTGGGTGGCTGGTGGCAGTCGCTGCGGTGCCGTGCGGTGGGGTAGTTTGTCACGCAGTACCATGCCCTGCGCGGCGCCCTCACCTGTTACTTCCCACGGGTCGCCGAGCCTGACTTACAAGTACTGCCAAACACTCTGCCCACACACGTAACCTATATCTGTTCATTAAATGCCATTAAACATCGCTGGAGAGTTATTACTGTATCAACAGATATTGTTTAAAGAAGACATCGAGGTACAAACATTTCATCAATAAATGGTCCGTTGTTGTGCAACGCTTGACTGATTTTTTTCAGTCTTCTGCGGCCGTCTTTGTTAATAATTTCATTATTTTTGGGCAATGCGGTATCTCTGATGAAGGCTGTACCATGGCAGCCGAAATCTCAGACAAGCAAATAAAAAACGCGGCATTGGCCGGAAATAAAGATACTATTAACACTTGACTCACCGAGCGTGGTGGGTGAGCGGTAACGCTCTGGCCTCGCATTAGGGTGGACGCCGGTTCGAATCCTCCTTGTCCGGGCATGCAGATTTGGGATTTCATCGCTTACCAAAATCACTCCAGCAGCTGAAGGCCGGAAAAACACACACACACACACACTTGACTCGTTCACTTTGTGAGCACATAGGCAGATATTAGTTTTAATCTTGGTACATTGAACCCATTATGCTTATGTAATTGCGTAAAGTGGAAGTAAAAATGGAAGTTCCACAGGGTAGCGTATTGGGACCATTGCTAGCATTATTCTAATGAATAATTGTGTTGATTGTTTAATCTCGGAAATTATATTGTTTGCAGATGACATTTTGCTATACAAAAGGATCAAATCGGTAGAGGACTGTAAAGTTTTGCAGGGTATCTGGACAGGATATCTAGTTGGGTTGGTAAACATGGGATGAAGATAAATGCAAAGAAGAGTCAGCTCAATAGATACACAAATAAAACTAAAGATTTATTATGATTATAAGGTGGGAAAAGAAATGCTTATTGAAGACTCTAAATGTAAATATCTTGGCATTGCATTTGATATCAAGATTAACTGGGCAGGACACATTGGAATGGTGGTAGGAAAAGGTTTCAAAATTCTGCACTTATTGGAGAGAATGATGAGGGGATGTACGAGAGAAGTAAAGGAATTGAGTTACAAAACTTTGGTCAGACCATTGTTCGAATATGGTAGTGTAGTATGGGACCCACATTTAGATTATCAAATACACGAGTTGGATACGGTGAAAAAAGGGCTGCTAGATATGTTTCTGGAAATTATCACAAAATTTAATCAGTAACAGGTATGATAAAAGAGCTGGAATGGGATTCATTGTAAGACAGGAGGATGGTGAAGACGGTCATGGGAATGTACAAGGCTATACTGGCGATGATGCGTGGAAAGATATTGGTTTAAGTATGAAATGTAGTGCATGGAAGGGAAAAGATGACCATGACCATAAGCTGGCACTCAATTTCAGGCACAAGGGTGTTGGATGATTCTCTTGTTTAGGTAAGGGTGTCAATGATTGGAATAAGTTGCCAAGACAGATGATGAATAATTTACGAAAAACGTTAAAAAATTTAAAGGTAAAATTTGTATAGGGCAAATGCAGGTGGGTGCAGGAAAGAGGGAAGATGGGTGTGTGTATGGAAATTGTCACCGGAGGGTGCGCTCCATTTCAATTTAATTAAATATTATAATTATTAATCAGTTAGCTTTTCTTAGCTATACATCCCATTTTATGTACCATAAAAACCAACGTATTCATTCTACTTGCATGATACTGGGATGATTAACTGGTCAGTTATATATACAAAATACTGCAATTTTTCTCAACAACACCACATAAATTTACCGTCGCTGACGATGTCCCAGACCACAGGGATAATAAATGATTTAGAAATTATTAATTAACAGGTGATGCTTCTTTTAGCCATCAATGGCTCCCGCTAATAAAATAGTAATAGGAAAAATCATTTCTGGTAGGAAAATCCGTTTACAACTCTACTCAAATAAAAGGTCAGGAAATCAGACAACATGATTTTCTCTTATGTTAAATAACTTGACAATGTAGATAAAACCATTAAACCACATTTGTCATTTTAATATGACTCATAGTTAAAATGACATAAAAATATCGAGAGACAACCTACAGTTTCTGAGTGTAGTTAGTTACCAGTGCCTTAGAAAAGTAAGAGATATACTCTAGTTGGGATGTCACACGGTTAAATATCCAAAGATTAGCACTGTTTTCTCTAGGATGTTTTATTAGGATCTGTCGACCTACCATGAATTTCCATTGGAGGCACAATGTAAAGCAGAAATCGTTAATTGTAACGCCTCCCTGAAGGAAAAACGTTTTTAACATAGTGCTTCTGAAAATAATCTTATTCTACTGTACGATACTTGGGAACACCGAATAAACTATGATTTTTTTGAATACCAACAAAACTAGAAGTTTAATGTAGAAGTTTTTTTTGTATTTGTTCTGCAACAGTTTTGACATTTGTTCTCACGTGTTACAAGAGCAGAATGATCTATTTATTTGGAAGCTAACATTTTTCAACTGAGGTAAAATATTAGATGAAAATTAGCGAAAGTAAACCTTTAGAAATGGGTTTGAAGAATAGATCCTGTTAATAGAGTTTGTTACCTGTAATATACAAGTAACATCCACTGTCGAAATAATTAGTTTACTTCATTTGAAATGAAGTTATTTATGATTTTGCATTAAAAAAACTCTATAAGTATAACAGTATGAGCTAAGTGGTGTGGTGCAAACATTTCTGAATCTAAAAAACACTTCTATTGATTAGCAACAAGAGATTTAGTAAATCTGCTTACTTCATTTATAGTGTTTAGTTTCCTTTTTGGTTACCTATGATAAGGTGAAGTATAGATATAGTACATGTATTAAATTCTAGTTCTGTATGATTCAACATTCCTGTTACTTGCAATTATTACTATAATTCGACTTTGCTTTAAAATCCACGAAATCCCTAGCTAAGAAAAAAACCAACCTATAAAATATTACTTGTATAACACTGGGATTAGTGGGATGCAACAAGAATTTATGTGTCCCTTCGAAAACATCAATCTGAGTTGGAGCTTTTTTCAAGTATTCAGAGATGCTTTTGTTTGTGTTCATCAAATGGACTTCTGGAAGCTAAATGTTCAAACTTCATGAATGGTAACTGAACGAATATCATTCATATCGCTGCACCTGAAGTACAGATCTCTGTGAGGATGTCGATTATGTTACACACATGAAATAAACGCACAGAGTTGTTTGTGGAATCAGTGTACTTGAGCCTCAAAGCAGTAAACGTCTTGCCTGGGAACCTCAAGACAAGCCAAGAAAGGGCGTTGAAAGGTTAAAGGCAGGCGGCTGGTGCGGTAGTGGAGAACGGCTTCAAGTGGAACCGCCGGCGGAAAGGGTAAAAAGGAAAGTACAGGGAGAAGAGAAAAAAAAGGCAGGAAGGCGGGCGGGCGCCTGAGGAGACGGTAAAGACGCCACCGTCCGCGGCAGAGCAGCGTCTTCGGCGAGAAGAAGAAGAAGAACAAGAAGAAGACGGAGCGGCGAGGAGCAAGGAGGTGGGGTCGGAGGGAGACAGGCGTGACATGCGCAGCGTAACAAAAATCTCCCCCGGCCCCTCGCGCCCCGCCAGGCTCGGGAGAGCCTTTTTTCTTTTTTGCCTTCCCTCTCCGTTCTTTCGTTTCCTTGGTCGCAGCGTCAGTGGCGGTAGCAGCGGCGGCGGC
>JARYHS010008074.1:385693158-385761346 GCA_031002005.1 Vandiemenella viatica | reverse complement strand
TACATTACAGCAGTTAGAAATCAGTTGTTAAACCAACAACTGGGAAAATATTGATCCTATTCTCATATATTATGTATTTAGCAATTACTCTTTATTAGCTCCATTTGATAATATTGAATTTTTACGAAGTTACTAGGTGCCGTATGTAAACTGTTAATATCTTTATAGTTTCATTGACAACGCTATCCATATTTCAAATGTTTGTACTGAATTTTTCACATTACAGTAATAATTTACTGGGATAGATTGAGACTATTTTGCTTAATGACACTACAAATGTCCACTGTGGAGCTTGTGCCTGACGAAACAGATAGTATAGATAATTGATATTATTTCTGACACATATTTACCTTTTCGTACAGTGTTCTGTGGACCTCATTCTTTTTTATTATTTATTTTTATTTTATTTTATTGTTAATAGTTTTACGAGTTTAAAACATCGAAGACAATAGACGCATAAGAATTTTTTTTGGGAAAGAACGGGAAGGAATTTGGTCATGGTTTTTTGCTGAAACTGTCCTGGCATTCATCTTGTGTGATATCGGGATATTGTTAAAAACAAATAGTCTGGATGGCCCGAGGGGTATTCTCAACCGCGTCTTTCCAAATGCCAGGCCTGCTTACTCACCAGGCTGCATGAGACCATACACCAGAAACAGGGCAATAGGTTTTGTAAAGTAAACGGTAATGAAACATTTTCGCTACCCATTACAAATACGAAAAGTATCACCACATTAGTAGTACCAAATCAGCTCTCTGTTTTAACATACTTTGTTTATGGACGAATGAATGCTGTGCTAGAGATAAATAGGAAAGAAAACACAGGTTCCGTAACTGACGGGATATTTTAGGGTTCGGTATTTATTGGGATGGAAATAAATTAGCGGAAAGACAAAAGTAACGATTCAAAAGGTATTAAATGGAGGAAAAGTTTTTTTATTACAAAATAAATAACAAACGAAAGCATAGAAACTAAAGACAAGAAATAATATAGAAAGCAAGTATTATGACAATAGTAAACACATCCACAGCTTAATATCAGCTAATTTCAGTAAAGAGTGGAGCTAAAGACCTGGAGAATAACATGATTAGAGATGAACGCTGAATGATGCAATCACAAATTTCTGTAATTAGAAAACTGAGGTAGTGTTGGGTAAGCATGAAGTAAGGTACAGATGATAGGAAAAAGGTGTATTATTAAACAGGCTGTTTTGTGAAGTAGAAGGAGTTTTCAAATAAGAATAGTAAGGGATATATGAGATCAGGAACTTTCCTTTGTAAGCAGAAATGTGAAGTTTAGAGAAATTAGAAATAGATTGTTAGAACGTGAAGGTTTAGAAAGTGGAAAGCACCTGATATTTTACTGTCACAGATGTATAAAAGACAGACACAGAATATAATGGACAATACTTGGAATTATTAATTAGGTTGATTCTGCAGATTTGCTGTTTGCTGTAGGAATGGAAATGTGCTATGTTAGTATCTGTTTATTAAGAAGTTTATATCAATCGGTTTGAACTGTGGTAGACAAGCTGTTGTAGGACTTTTATCCAATCGCCTCAGGAACGTCTGTCAGGAATAAAGTGGATTTTACGTCAGTTAGTTATCCGGTTATGAATTATGTGCAAAATAAGTATAACAAAACAGAAAGAGAGTAAAGAGAATGTTGCTCACATACAGGACATACGAAGGCGCTGAGGTTCGAGTAGATAATAGGAGCAGCGTGTGAAAGAGAAGAGTTGACTATCAATATAAATTGGCACTTACTTTTAGGAATCAGGATGGGAGAAATTTTCTTTGGTATGCAACAAATTCGGGCACTGAAATAAGTTATCGAGACAGGTGCTCTACTTTAAAAAGTTGTGACGCATACGCTGTGGAGAGTTCAGACTTTTTCATACTTTGTAATAAATGCTCTAGTGACTGGTACGTGATTGGCCGGTTCAAGCATAAAAAATGATGATTGGTGTGGGCAACAAACACCGCTGAGACTTATTGATAAACAACCGAGCGAGAATACCGCCGAAGAATTTCTAAGGGTAAAAGTGGACAGATCAAGATTAAGAAAGGCTGTGGGTTTGAAACTCTGACAGAAGTTACTAAATAATCTACATTGTAAGAGGGAATTTAAATGAAATGATAAATAAAAAAAGCGGAAATTTGTCTTTGTGGACGTGTTTCTGTAGAATGCAGTAACTACACGAGCCCAACTAGCCAACAATACAATATTTTCAGATTGAAACTCACCGAGTGATTGAAATAGCCATTAAACCATCAACTTAGAGGTTAAATTACTTGCTTTGTTATCTCCGCTCCACATGACCAATGGCGAATGACAACCTGTTTGCTAGACACCATCGTTGGTTAACGTCAAAATTCCCGGGGCACACCAGTAGTAGATTTGACCTCTGGGGCGCGAAAACTAAGATAAGCATTTTGTTTCTTAATAGGATTTTGTTTCTGATGCTGATTAGATTCGTTCATATGAAGTTCTGCTTACTAGAGATGTACAAAATAGTTTTTAAAATGCATTTAAATACAAAATGCAAATAATTTCTTGTTTTTATATTTCAAATAGAAAATATAAAATGGTTGAAATGTTAGTATTTAAATACAAAATGCAAAATAGGTATTTTAAAAATACTTTTTTGTTCATTTATTACATATGTAATTTATTTCACTTAAATCATAGATTTTAACACCATTACTTATTCAGACAAGACAACCTAATGTTCAATCTATAAGACCTCAATATAATCCCATATTCTACTGGGGCCAAACATGTACTATTTCTTAAGAACACCTTTTTTACTGTTGGATTTTTATTTTACAATTTTCGATAATTTGAAATCTAACTAATAACTTATGTCTACGATCAATTCACTATTTTATTAAATGTACGAGATCCTTTTAAATCTCCAGCAAGAAAGTGTAGGAACCTTCTCTTTCAAATATGTTACAATAAACCCATTAAACGGACACACCCAGATAGCATCCCTTGGATAAATACCAAATATCTGCAGTGGTGCATACAAAATCAGTCACTTCTACAGCTAGTTTTGTACTTTACTTGTATTCCATATTGCAAGTGCGACGGCACATAATTTGTGGTGGGCTTGATAACTGCGGAATAACACCTGCAATTAGAGTCCAAATTGAATCAGTTCCACATTTTATGTTGGTTAAAGAGCATCAACTACAAAAGTTATAACTAACTTGTAAAAAATCAACTGAATTCGGTAAGATAGTTGCAAAAGTGGTATGTTTCATTTTTTCATATTTCTCTTCTTTGTTTGTGTTGAGATCTGATATTATCATACTCTTCTGAAATGTTAGCATGATCTTTCCAACTAAAATAAATAAATCATTTGTACTTTCTTGTTTCACTTGTTTTACTACCAACACAACGGAATTAATTGTAAACAAATATTTTTTTTCACATTTTTGGCACGTCGTTCTCAGACCAGAATAACTTTTAGTACTGGTCCAAAAAAACAAGAATAACAAATGAAAATAACCTATTGAAATACATTATACTATTCAAGAAGTTTGTAGTAGCACTAACGCTTCCCTTAAGAGTTTGTCTACATATCTTGCAAAATGCAGATAAGTGAACAAAACTGGCATAAAAACGACTAACAGAACCATCACAACATGCATGTTGGCGGCGGCAACATTAGATGAGTCAATATTGTCAAACCCATTGTTATCTGTGTAAGTTCTCATCTAACTTTCCAATAGTCTGAATCTCAAAATGAAATAAAAAAGAATGAAAAACTAAGAACAGTATTTTGTATTTTCCAAATGGAAAATATGTTTGAAAAAGTACTTCAAATGAAATGCAAAATAGGTATTTTGCATTTGAAATACATGCATTTCAAATAATCCACGTCTCTACTGCTGACGGTTCCGACGTGGACTTGGAATTCTGTGAGAGACAGATCTGTAAATGTTCGCAGTCAGAACTTCCTGTCTGGTATGATGGAAGTCACGAGGCTCTGCTGGACTCTGCTATTGATAGTGGCTCGATGGTACTTGTCACCTGGTTAATCCGTTGATTGACAAGTGGTAGCTATTTGTAGAAGTGGTACTAACCTGCTGCTGTGATGGAGGCGAATCCATCTGTTCGAGCCAACACACCTACGGACGCAGTCCATCTTGATTGATAAAACTCATCGATGCGAACAATCTTTACCGCCAACGAAGTTTCCGACCCTGTAACGGCCTTGTTTTAACGCAAGTCAATTAGTTTGTCTGGTGATATACGCTGTATAATATTTGTGTTCATCTTTTGGGTATTGCAAAGATTTGATTTGGTCATAGTAAACGAGTAAAATTTCCCTTGCTATAAGCTACATTTGCTTTTGAGACTCTTCATTTTATAGTAATATTTTCCCAAAATCCTTTCATGAATGCTTTAAAATCACATTTAACAGTAATTAATATTATAAATGATGAACATAATTTATATAAATTAACGAAAGTACGTAAGAACGTCACTAAGTATAAAGCAAAAACCTGTTTTTCACGTAAGTAGATAAATGACGAAACCTTCCTGGGTGTTAGAAATTCCGGTGAAAATTCTGGTCAAATTGCATGCAATATCACTAAACTTCCAAACGGTTCAAAGATATCATTTGTTTCAGTATCCTCCACTGATATAGTGACAGTGGTTTTTTCCTATCCAAGACTGAAGGCTTAGTTTTGCTATTATTTCTCTTTACTAACCCTTGCAGCACCCTGCAGCTTATAATTCAGATTTTCTTCTGGCACCGCCAACATCGATGTATCCTCCAAATGTTTAGTATGAATCTTCCAGACCTTCTCAGTAAATTTTTCAGCACATGTATTGGATAAACCTATTGTCATAGAGCAGCCCTTTCATAATCTTCTTCGGATTATCATCATCTGTTCTGTTTCCTCCTTTTTACTATTAGTAAAAGTAATAGTAAAAGTCAGAGGCGGGTATACCACCAGGAACAGTCAGTCACGAGGCGTGAATGCCTTCCCACATTCGGTTTGTTGGTCTACCGCAGTCTTGGCGCACCGGAGTGACGCCTGACGAGTCTCTGGTTTAATAAACAGGCCTACTTAGCGCGCGCCAATCGATACGGCGCGGCGTCCCAGCGCACATTGTTGTGGAGGGGCAGAGGCGGGCCTCCAACAAATGCATTGCGGCCATGTCTCACAACTCAGGGGATATGCTACAACAAAAAATAAAAAAAAGAGAAAAGAATTAATCTCAAACATACCCTGTGAGTAATTCTAGGTAGCATCTACTGCAGCCAACACAAGACGTTATAGCAGAACCACATATTAGATTTTAGCCTACATCTCTGACATTATTTTATTAGATGAGATTGATAGCTCTCTTTATTTATTCTTCGTAATTTCATTTTATATTAGATTGGTTGAGTTAACAGTAGGGGACACTGGGTACGATTGTGACAATTTTCATTTGATCGGTCATAATTTTCTTAGTTTGCCAGTTACCTGGACGAAAAGTGATTTTTATAGTAAAATGTACATTTTCCTACATATAAATGATAAAGTTTTGTCCATAAGTACAATGGTTAAGTCACAGCAACAAATTAGAATAAAAAAGAAAAAATGTCACAACCGACCACACCCCAGGGGCGGTTGTGACAGTGCTTGGGGTCGGTAGTGACAGGTTCAAAAATGCAACAAAACGGTCTAAAATCACTTTTATTTCAAATAATATCAAACATAATGTAACATAATCTTCTTGTGGAAAAATTTAATTTTTACATGACAACAGAAATTAATCTGGGGACACCATAATCGCTTATAACTAATAAGGAATTGTAGCATCAATAGTTATTATAAAATTCTTGATATAGATCATTTTTATAATACCTGGTATATCGTAGATTATCATTGTGACTCCGCATCTATTCGTCACAAGTAGTTTTTTCAGATTTTTTAAGAGTCCAAAGACGTCAATCCAAGGGCTGCAGGTTGTACGAGCAGTGTGGAGGAAACGAAAGCAAAGTGATTGCATTTTCTTTACAAAAATCCAATGTATTAATATGAATAAGCGAGGAATGGTTATCCAGCACTAGCAAGACTCTATGCATTGCAGAAGCATTAGGAAATTTCTTAAAATGATCGGGAAATACTAGGAACAATGCACCTTGCATCCAGCCTGAACAATTTGCAGTCCCAATTGATCCCTAGCAAAATGATCGTGACAACTAACCCGTGGAAATAAAAGAGAGATAGTATTTCCCAAAGCATTTTCTGCAAAAGTAACTATGACTAATGTGCCTCATACAGCTGACGGTCTACCTCAAGCGTTTTCTGTGCATAAAAAAATAAAATAAAAAAATAACTGTCACAACCGTACCCAGAAAATATGTCACAACCGTACCCAACGCACTCTTTCGCAAAAAAACAATCGCCATGACAATACAAAATAAACTACGTGCAAAGTAATCACTGCTATTTCACTACTAATGTATGACTTATAACGAGGAAAAACACTCATTACTTTATCTGTACACATACAACAACAATTATTAAAAGAAATCTAGTAAAAATACTTACTTTTGCGGGAGGCCGGGTGGACGTACCGCCGAATTGCTCAACATGTGGGGCGCGAGGTCTTCACAGTACATCAATGTTGTCGCCAGTGGTCGGCGGAAGGTGCACATGCCCGTCGAACTGTGTCCGGACAGCAGCGACGCACGGACGCACGCCAAGACCGTCGCATCCTACGCAGTGCCGTAGGGGACCGCACCGCCACTTCCCGGCAAATTATGGACACTGTTGCTCCTGGGGTATCAGAGAGGACCTTTCGCAACCGTCTCCATGAAGCTGGGCTACGGTCCCGCGCACCGTTAGGTGGTCTTCCGCTCACGCCCCAACATCGTGCAGCCCGCCTCCAGTGGTGTCGCTACAGGCGTGTATGGAGGGACGAATGGAGACGTGTCGTCTTCAGTGATGAGAGTCGCTTCTGCCTTGGTGCCAATGATGGTCGTATGCGTGTTTGGCGCCGTGTAGGTGAGCGCCACAATCAGGATTGCATAAGACCGAGGCACACAGGGCCAACACCCGGCATCATGGTGTGGGGAGCGATCTCCTACACTGGCCGTACACCTCTGGTGATCGTCGAGGGGGACACTGAACAGTGCACGGTACATTCAAACCGTCATCGAACCCATCGTTCTACCATTCCTATACCGGCAAGGGAACATGCTGTTCCAACAGGACAATGCACGTCCACATGTATCCCGTGCCACCCAACGTGCTCTAGAAGGTGTAAGTCAACTACCCTGGCCAGCGAGATCTCCGGATCTGTCCCCCATTGAGCATGTTTGGGACTGGATGAAACGTCGTCTCACGCGGTCTGCACGTTCAGCACGAACGCTGGTCCAGCTGAGGCGCCAGGTGGAAATGGCTTGGCATGCCGTTCCACAGGACTACATCCAGCACCTCTACGATCGTCTCCAAGGGAGAATTGCAGCCTGAATTGCTGCGAAAGGAGGATATACACGGTACTAGTGCCGACATTGTGCATGCTCTGTTGCCTGAGTCTATGTGCCTATGGTTCTGTCTGTGTGATCATGTGTTGTATCTGACCCCAGGAATGTGTATATAAAGTTTCCCATTCCTGGGACAATGAATTCACGGTGTTCTTATTTCAATTTCCAGGAGTGTAGATTCTTTCAAAGCTTTATTGACTGACGTGACTTACGGCTTCCTAACCATTCTCTTTTAATTTGTTTATTTTGCCTGCAGACTTTGCGTAAGCTTTCAGTTAAAGTGGTACAACTGTTATGTTATTGTTAATGAACTGGGATAGTGTTTCGTTAATTAATTTCTTATATAAATTCATATTTTCCTTGAGTTATTTGATTTCTGATTGGCCCCTTCGGTTTGTTGAGGCGCTACTTCTTGGCGTAATAAGTCTGCCGATAGTATTCAAGGCGGTAGAATCTGCATGTAGACGTGCAGAGTACCATAAATGAAGCCGATTTAGTGAAAAGGTTGGTTTAATCCAAACAGCTGTATAATGTGGAATTCGTTCAACATCTCGTTTTCAGCGACTATTTGTATGTTGCACGACTGAATGCGAAAACTGTAACTGAATTCACAACCAGAATTTGCATCTCTTGGATGAACTGAAGTGTGATAAGTATCTGTTGTCTGCTTGTAAGGAAACATATTTTGCCAGTAAATGTATTGATAAATATTTGTCTAACATGTGCAGTGCGAGTTGGCGGCAGGCAGACTGTTAACGTTCATTGGTAACAAGAGTCCGTTTCCAAGCAGTAGAGTCATATGATATAAAGAAGACGCTCGCCAGTTGCGACAGAGAGTACGTAGTGCTACATAGAGATGACAATTACTCCAGGAATGCGTGGGAGACAGACAGTATCGGAGTAATGTGAGTGTAGACTGGCAGAACAAAATAGGTGGTGGAACAGCAAGGGCCGAATGTATCATTGAAATACATTCGCATACATGATAGAAGACGGCATTAGGAGTCCTACTGAAATTCAGGCTCGAGCATTAATCTCGTTTCCTTTTTTGCTTATAGCTTTACGCCTCGTCGACGTAGAGGCAGGAAAAAACTGGGGATAACGACCTGAAACGTATGATCTTTTTTAATAGAACCATCGTGATATTGGGGAAACCATTGGAACATTGACCCGATGGGGATTCAAACCCGCGTCCTGCTGAATATGAGTCCAGAGTAATATAGCCCACTCACCAGCTAGGTCCGAGCGTTACCATTCACTCATCTGTGATTGGTCGCCACATAGAGTGGTGAATGAAGCAGAGGGAGGGCTTCTCTAGTAACGGACAAACCTAGTAATTTTATTATAGATGGTGTAATAGGTTGAAAACAGAAATAAAAGTACATAAGAACGAATTTTCTCTCTGCGTTAAGAATTTATGAAATGCTCTCGGGTAACTAGCTGAATCAAGGAAATGTTATCATACGATATTTCGGCGATGACAACACTGTCGCCATCTTCTGGTCACCAGAAGATGGCGACAGTGAATGTGATCGCCGAAATATCGTGTGATAACACTTACTTAACTCGGCTAGTTAACCGAGAGCATTTCAAAAATAAAAGTAATTAGCCAACCAAAAAAATTAATACCACAATTTTTAAAAGGACCTAGCAATGATTAATTGCTTGTAATTGCGTTACCGGAGAAGATGAGAGTTGGAATGATTCTGCGGGAGAAAGGAGTTTTGGCGACTGAATGCGGGACGCAGACGGAGCGGTAACGTTCTGGACTTGCATTCGCCAGGACGCAGGGTCCATTCCCCGCCCAGCCGTCCTGGTTTCGGTTTTCCATGGTTTCCCCAGATCACACCAGGTAAATATCAAGATGGTTCCCTCGGAAGGCAATACCCGAATTATTTCCGGTTTCTTGCTCCAAGGTATCCAGAAATCAGAACAGAAGCAGAACAGTAATGAATTTCTTTCAATTTGTTTTGGACCAAAAACTAGGTTTTTTAATTCTTGCTGCGTTATTTTGTTGCTTCGTTGGTTTGATTTTTTTTGTGTGTGTGTGTCGTATTTTATTGGTTGCTTGTTTTCTGTGTCTTATAGTTTCCTTTTGTTCTTTTATTTTATCTACGTTTAGAGATATTTCGTCTCGAAAAGGACTCCAGTATTTACGACTTGTGTGACATGCTCAGAAAAGTTATACACAAATTGGAGAGTTATAATACTGAATTAAGATTAGAGTTGAAAAGGGACCATGTTGAATTCTAGGCAAAATTTGACAATCAGGCAAAAAGACAGCCAAAAATAACAAGAGAATCAAATTCTCGGTTAAGATTGGAATCGATTAATAATTCATACGGCTCATTTTTTGGAATTAAAAAAGAAAATCTATACGCATCGCTTGAAAACATGTCAAAGAGCATGAATTTGCGGGGTTGAAGGAAAGTTTGGAAGGTAATAATTTCAAAGATTGAATTTAAATGGTTTCCAGGCCCGAAGTTGTAGCACAGGATATTGATGGTTTCGTTCATTAAGATGAGGATAGACTCTCAAACCTGAAAAAGGGCGTCGTTCTGATGAAAAATGACTTTGAAGGTTTATGTCAACATAACGAATGAAATGATTTATTATTAATAGAGGAAATGATTCAGGTAGAATTAGTGCAGGAGACTAATAACAAAAACATTAAAATTAATTAAATTTATGCAATGTAAAAGAGGATGAACGATTAAAGGTGCATTTTTTGAAGCAGGGAGGAGTGATAAAGCAATTGTGAATCTCTTAAGAATATTTATGGAGCTAAAGCAAGCTATCGAGAGAAACAATAAGGAAAGATATAAAAATTGAATCAAGTTATTGTTTTATTGTGTTGTTTTAATAAAAGTATCTATGACTTCTAATTCTTGTCAGGGAAAATGCATGAATGAAAGAAATAACGTGACAAAAATGATATTAATTAGCTTTCATGTAGAAGTAAACAAAACAGAATTCCTATAACAACACGGCGTTGATTGCTTCTTGTTGCTTAATCCTTCTGGCATGGGAGCCAACTAATCTTCTTGGATCTTAAAATAATCTTATACCGTCTGTTGGGAAGTTAGTTGCTAATTGGCGCGGTATTTTACTCAGCAGGTCATCATGTTTCGGCGACGTCCTGTTTATGCCTAAAAATTAAGATTATAAAAAACACACTTAAACTCATAAGTTTCCATATATACTCCAAACGTAAAATCGCTTACCATCCTAATAAGTTTATATGCTTCAGACTTTTACTATACACAAAACTTGCAACGCTTGACTAAAACGTTAAATTTTAATTTTTGAAAGTTAGTAAAATTATTATTATTTTTTACTATTATCCTCCGACATCAAAATTCTACTGTACTTCCCGTGGTCCTAAAAACATGTAATTTTTTTCACGTATATTGCTTCATCCCGAAATCATAGCAAATGTTTAATATTGGTGATTTTCTCCGTATTTATTAAATGGCTACCCCAAAAGTGTAAACGTTTGGCACATATTTGCAGGTTAATTGCTTTGCTCTGAATGAGTCTAGAGGTATGCCTGAAATTTCTTTTAGGCGTAGAGATAAGCAAATTTAACTAACATCTTAAATTTTACTTTGTTCCTATGCTTAGAGTAGAAGTTACTCTTTATTCATTTACGGTGGCAGTTAGTTTTGCGGCAATCGGCATAGGTCGACCATGGAGTCACCCACTGTTTGCAGAGAGCGTGGGTATCGTTGGTTACTTGCCTATGTCTTTAACAATGAAATGTCCTTATCTTCCGATTTTAAAATGGTATCTTTATAATTGAGCGACAAGTAAGAAAAAGAGATCAGCCTACAAAAAGAAATGAGATCCCGCACAAAAAATTCTTGTAAAAAGAATGAGTTGCATAATGGCCTAGTCACTAGAATTTTTTTATTCTAAATAAATAATGGATAGCATGGAGAAACCGAGCGTGATGGGTGAGCAGATAACGCCCTGGCCTCTCATTCTGGAGGACAGCGGTTCAAATCCCCATCCGGGCATCCAGATTTGGCTTTTCCATGGTTTTCCAAAATCAATCCAGGCGAATATCGTGATGCTTCCTTCAAAAGGCCATGGCCAAATTCCTTCCCGTTCCTTGTCCCCAGTCCTTTCCTGCCGCTAATGACCTCGACGTCGACGTGCTGTAAAGTCATAAGCAAAAAACTCAGAGAGAAACCATTCTGTTTGTGTACACTTGTCTCTGAACAAGATCTCATAAAGGCTGGCGACTTTTTCGATGTATCAGCTGTGTGGAAAAGAATCGAAGATTGAGCCGGAGAGCGGCTCCGAAACGTCGCTTCAGATTGAGGCGCTCTCCCTGTGGGAGAACCGAGAACTTTTCTTATAAGATCTCATAACTTTTTTTCTTTGCACAGGAGCGAGAATTGGCCTAGTTTTACAAGAATTGTTTTTGTGGGATAGAATATTCTGGAACCAACGTGCGAGAAGCTGACAATGCGTCATACAAAAAAAAAAGCGATGTAACATTCATTAATTTCCTACATAACAATCTACGAATGACAAGTATTATTTTAAGTAAGCTTAAATTACTTTGAAGTGGTACTGAAAATTACTGAATGATCAACAGAAGTACCGTGAATTAAATGAACAGGCAAAAACGAATAAAAAAATGTTAAATAACCTCTCGCGGCTTTATACAATCTTACTGTATTACTGTTAGTTAAAATTAGTGACATTCATGACATAAACAACATTAAACCGAACGTCCGGGATGAGTTTCGGCATGCCACAAAAATTCAACAAGGTTTTTAATTAGAGTAGTGATGTAATGAAAGAAGAAAGATGGTTGTGGTAAACGAGTTCACCATATGAACGAGATATTCGTTCAGTGAGAAAGGAAAAATCAGTAAGGTGCTGGAAGGGTTTTCAGCTGTCTGGGAAAAATTGCCCGTAGGTTAGCTTTCTTTACATTTATCTTTGTAAAAGTAATTTACCTTGGAAAGATTTTGGATATGCAAGAAAATTGTACACTCATCAGCATATATGTCTTGGTTAATTTTGTTGTATTCTTTTGGAGAAAGATCCACAAACGTTCATTAAACGAAGTAGCAACATAAAAATAAATGAATCTTTCACAAGTTTCCTGGGAATAAAACAACTGAGGAAACATTCTGCAAAACAACCGCAGGAACAGTCCCCAAGAAGAGAGCGCTTTCATGAATTTCACATTTGTTTCGATGCTCTATATGCTGTTAAGTGTGATAGTACGGTAATTCCTTTATGGTGAATAAGAAACAGTATAAAGTTCTGATTAACTTATTAAAATCTAGCTGATGTCATTAAAAAAATGTAAATTATGCAGGTCACTCATATAAAAAAAAATTCAATACTGTAAATATTTGCATTCATTTTCTGCTAATCCGGTCTGAGAAAACTTTATGTCAGGCAGAAAAGAACATGAAAGTATTTTATATTAATAAAAATGTTAATAAAGATTTATTAAAAGTTAGTAACTTACCTTCAGGCACATTTACAAGGGGTGATCAAATGAAAAGGTACGAAACAACGTAAAAACGTAACAGTTAAATATTTGCATATTCCGCCATGGGAGAACGTAGCGAGACATCTCGGGAAGCGATTGGAGTCTCTGGCTGGGATCGGAGCATGCGCGGGCGCCCGCATGCGCAGTAGAGAGCAGAGGCTCTTATCAAAAGCGGCGTCCAAATGATGCGGCAGTCCGTATGAGGACAAGATTCCTCGAGCACAGAAAAACCATTAACTCCGATGTGTACTGTGAGACACTCCGACGCCTACGCAGGTCCATCAAGAACAAAAGACCGGGGCTGCTCACGGAGGGTATGGTTCTGCTCCATGATAACGCGCGTCCACACGTCTCCAGAGTCACACACATGGAACTGGCCAAGTTCAAGTGGGAGACGTTGGACCATCCGCCCTACAATCCGGACATGTCGCCCTGCGATTTCCATGTGTTTGTTCTACTGAAGAAAAACCTGAAAGGGAAGCGCTTCAACTCGGACGATGTACTCAAGGACGCTGTGAAGGGCTGGGTCTCGTCACGGCCACAGGAATTCTGGCAACAAGGAATCCTGCGGCTTGTTCATCAGTGGGATCGTTGTGCTCAGGTCTATGGTGTATATTTTTTGAATAAAGATTACATTTGTACCCACCGTGTCGTTTCGTACCTTTTCATTTGATCACCCCTTGTACATATTATAATTGAAAATGCCGGTCATAATTACGTTTTACTAAATTTTCAAATTATGCATGGTAACCAATTTATGTTCCTTCACTAGAGCCCATTTCATCATTATTACTTCAATTTACAAAGTCCGACCGTAGAATGATTTACGAAGAAAGTTTATCCAGTTTGGATTTCAATCTTATGTATTTCTTAACATGCTTTAGTGCTTTAAGCGAGAATTTTATTTCTGCCTACTTAATTAAAAACGCGCTATGTGGTAATTATATTAGGTACGTTCAATAGTGAGACAATTAACAAAGACGCATAATGCATTTTGAAAAAAAATGAGTCTATCATAATGTACAACCCTTACACTGTTACAAGGTTTTGATGGTTTTAGCATTAATCATTAGGGGTTGTCAATAACTCTTCGGAATTTATGCTGCGACCAATCAATCTGCCTTTCTTCCGATGTTTCGGCCAATGCGTCCCGACTACCTCATGTCACCTGCTGAATCCGCTGCCGTCTCTTTGCAGACGTCGGGAGAAAGTAGGATTGGTTGGACAAAGGGCGGAAACTCGCAAAGTTCTTAAAGACGTTACACTATTTTTGTATGATAGGCATTCGCAACATCAATTAACCATTTTTTTTTTTTTTTTTGTATTCCCACTCCATGGAAGGATGTTGGTTATGGTGCCAACCACGTTGATAAAATTCTTTTTACCTCGCCATCTTCTGTTAACTGCTGGCCAGAAGGGAACGATTTAAAATCTAGAAACAGAAGCAATCGCCAGGTGCTTGGTACGGGCTGTAAGAAGTGTAAATATATTCTTCTAAGAAAACCTCCTCCAGGACAACCCCGTTGCATTGAATAGTAGAGTTTAGCACAAGGATAACTGATTAATTTATTCAGAACATCATTCACTTCTTCATTTAATTTTTACTGCATCTTTTAATTATACGTCTCGTTAATAGGAAAACTGGGTGATTATTAATGAATATCAGAATGTGAGGATCGAAAGGTGCTGGAGGAGGTTTGAATGATTCTCATTCACAACTTATAACGTCATCCGTACTTACTTGCTTGAAACTACTCTGGTTTTTACAAAAATTATTCAAATTAAATGAGATGTGTATCTATGGTAGATCCATAGTGTTAAATAGTGTCAAAATCGTGAGGAAGATGGCAGAACATTATTTTTTATTTTTTTACTGCTTTTACATACAAAACTACAATTGTAAATAGCACGTAATCTAAGACAAAAATATGTGGAATATTCTTAGCCAGCAAAGCGCGTAAAGCCTTCAATCATCTCAAAATCTTTCGTGAGGAATGAGTTATTTATACCAGAAAATGGAAAGCATGCGCAAACCTTTGTAACTGCACAGAGAGCCAAATATATTGCGCATAAATGGTTTTCGGCCTCTGTGACCCTTCTGACATCAACAACTTTTTTTTAATGTTAGCTCTGTTTTTACTTCGTTTTAAGATTTTTTCTTTTTCTTTTTGATTTTTTTGATAATAACCACGAGATAAGGCAAACACATCCTTTAATATAAAGCTAAAATGTCTTCATCTGAACTCGAATCGGTGACCTTCCACCATGAGACCAGCGCGTTTACCCCGCTGTACTGAGTACTTTCTTGTGGTCACAGTGCGTAGAATTAAATAACCCAATATTTTAAATGAAACGTGCATGTAGTCATTTATGCGAACAGAGTTTGTGAGCTGATAAACATCTCGCTTCCCATGAGGCGGCTCCTTGACGCACTCGGCAGGTCACGCCAACCCGTCACAGTGTTTGCCCGTCATTCACTCGCCGGGCGGCAAATATTTGTATTAGGCTTCTGGCTCTTCTCGTTAATGCGCCGCAAAGAGTTCGCTGATCCCCAGTACGACGACCTATCGACCGAGAGACACGAACCGTACTCTGAGCAGCTGATTAACGTCACAACGTTCAGTATCAAGTAGCTATGCTAAGCTTGTGTTCAGTTCGAAGTTGAACCCTCCTGAAGAAGGTATATTTAACCTGGTTTTGGAGGTAGCGTAGTCAGCTCCTTTCCTCCTTACCTAATCTAATCTAACTCAGTAATCCTACCGGCTAAAGATGACCCATAGTTTCACGTGGAATTCGAACCGTGGAAGCTTTCTCGCATACTTCACAAATTCACGATTAACCTATTTCAGGATGACAGCAAACACATTTTACTACCAGCAACATTCATATTTAGGAATGACCGAGAAAATAAGATAAGAGAAATCAGGGCCACAACCAATTCATTTCTATGCTCATTTTTTCCACGAGCGATGGGAAGAATTTATGCAAAGATAAAACTTCTCTCTTTCCATAAATCCTTGGTAAACCACTCCGGCCATCCTGATCTGCGTTTTCTATTGTTTTCCCAATCGTTCCAGGCGAATTCCGAGACGCTTCCTCTAAATAACCCATTGACCCTTCCTGCCATATCCTGTATATCCCTTCCAAAGCACAAACGATTACCCATTAGGATATGTGCAATGTGCCCTCCGCGTCGCACTTTTAATGATTCGCGGAGTATTAATAATAATAAATGCTGTGCCAGAAGTATAGGGAGGTCAAGCACCTATGAAAATCGCAGCCAAAACAGAGATTCGAACGGGTGACCTTTCAATCTCCAGTCAGACACCTTAACCACTGACCCACCATGCCACTCCACTATCCCGTATTGTTATGTATATTCCATGTATCCGGGGCTGATGGAAACAGCAACGTGTATTATGCACTTAATTTGTAATTCAACTGTGCTTCCAAATCAATGCGAACTAGGACCACACTGATGCGTTATTTTCCTTTGTTCAAGTTGCTCTTTATCTGAGTACTACAGTATATGTAAACATATGCATATGAAGTTCGGTGTCGGTCCTGGTAGTGTATGAGGTAGAGCAGGTCTTGGAACACTACGGCTGTCAGATTCGGTACGCGGTTTAATATTGTATTTGGGAGTACATACTTATGTGAATAGTCCTTTTCTAATATGATGTATGTAAATTCCCAACGCAGTTTATTACTATATGATAATAACTATTTACGAGCAGAGTTAATGGCAGAAATCCAGTTTAAGAAAACATTGTCTCAGACTAAAGAATTTGATTCTTCACATTAGTACAAATTTTCAGCATTCCATAGTCATTACGTTATTGTTTTTTTTTTTTTTTTTTTTTTTTTTTTTTTTTTAAGAATCATCAATAATGTGTATAAATATTATGTATGTAAAATTATCACTTCCTAAAAAAAAGAAGTTTTTTTATTTACCATCAGAAGAATCTATCAAAAATATACCTATTCAACTTTTAAACTGACTCACCGCACTTGATATGTTTACAATCAGGCCCTTAACTAAAAAAGTTTGTTGACTGCTGGGCTAAAGCATTGGCCTTACGTTCTGGAAGCGTTAATTAAGTGCTGCCTTCGTCCCCTTTACGGAAAGCAATAATAAAAAAGCTGAGTTAGAAAATGTGAGCAGTAACTGCTGATGGCTGTATGGTCGAAAAGGCTAAATACGATTTAAATAATAATAATAATAATGTAATCAGCATAGTCGGTGAGCGGTAACGCTGGGTTATTGAATCCAACAGGAGGCTGGTTCGAATTCTCGTCAAGCCTTCCTAGTGTTGCAAACTGAAAAAAAAACATTTTGTTTTTTTTTCAGATTTGTGAAAAAAAAAACATGAAAAAAAACTTAGCACCCTCGTTTTTTTTCTAAATTTGGTTTTTTTTCATAAAACTATATATTTGATAAATTATAGTTTTATTTATGGAACTTACATTTTACATGTGTGTTTTAAACCTTACTAAATCATATATCATCTTACATAATGATTCATAAATGTATCTATATAGGTAACATAATTTTTTATTCATCTTCTATGTCGGAACCACATTCACTAGTATCAGTACTACCAACACTTGTTCGGTCGGAGTTGGAATTTTCTGTTTCTTCTTCTGTCCCCTCTAGATCCATAACTTCAGAAATCGTTACATTTTCTTTTGCCGGTTGTATTGCATGCAAAAGCTTTTGAGATTGCAATTTTAAATTGTGAGCAAAGTACACGCTGTGAATGAAGACTGCGCCGATAGTTCTGTATTACGGTCTTTTAAGTTTGAATTTAAATATATTATCATACAAAATAGGAGCTTTATTTGTTTTCAATCGTTGGTTTACGCCAACGGTTGCAAGGAAATTATTCATAATTACTGACTCAGTATTATCACTATACGCTGCGAGTTTAACAAGTATACGAATATAAGGAAAGCACAACAAGTAATAAAAAGAGGCAAAAAACCTTAGTTAAATTTCCTAATTTTTTTGAAAAGATTCGTAGGTCTACAGATAAATTTGTAGGGCCTGGCAGCACTAGTTCAAATAGCGAGTATCAATCCAAACAATGGGCAACCTAGCCTTTTCGGGAAGTCCCCTTTCGTAAAAGAAAACTTCAGTCGATGTTACCAATATTTTTGTAATTTTTTTTTCCTACTGAACCAGAAAGTTATAGTAGATTTAAAAGTAAGATAAGTACTTAGTGTAAGCTCTAAAACAGTCATATTAAATGATAAATGCCTTAAAAATTTGAAATTTAGTAGTTATGAAAAAAAACATGTCCCAGAAAAAAAACATGTTTTTTTTCACAGTTTTTTTTTCATGTTTTTTTTTTCACGTCAGAAAAAAAACTGTTTTTTTTTTTACAACACTAAGCCTTCCAGATTTCGGTTTTTCACCGTTTCCTGAAATCATTTCGAGTGAATACCTGAATAGTACCTTCAAAAGGCCAGGGCTCAATTCCTTCTTATTCCTTGGCCATTCTTTTGCTGTTATGACGCAGATGAGACGAAGCATTAACTGAAAATCATTAAAATGATCAAGAATAATTAATGCTAATTTATTGTCATTTCCATAAGTTTTTTATTGATACTCGTGTAAGATTTATGATTTTTTTGTTTTTGTTAAAGTGATATTGTACTTCGAGAATTATCTACATCTATCTACATCTACATATATACTCTGCAATTCACAAAATTGTGGGTGGCAGAGGGTGCTCAGCACCAAAGCTAATCTCTTTGCTGTGCATTCCAATCCCTAATGGTACGAGGGAAAAAAGAATTCATATAAGAATCAGTCCGGCACCTTATTTCTCTAATTTTATCTTTCCTGTCCTTCCGACTCAAATAGGTTGGTGGAAGAAGTATTTCACTACACTCATGAGTGAAAGTTGGAGTACGCATGTTTTCCAATAAGTTTAAACGAAACGTGTGTCGTCTATCTACCAGAGACTCCCAACCTAATCTACTAATCAGTTCTGTGACGCTTTCATAAGGACTGTAGCAAGCGGTCACGAATCGAGCGGCTCTTCTCTGTGCTTTCTCTATACTTTCGATCAATCCCTTACGAAACGGGTCCCAAATGGCACAACAATAATCCAAATGTGGACGCACAAGAGATTTATACGCTATCTCCTTTGTTTGTTCATTACAATTTTTCAAGATTCTACCTATGAATCGCAGCCTAGAATTTGCTCTACCTACTAAAGAATTAATGTGTATGTCCCATTTCATGTTCCTTTGTACTGTTACTCCCAAATATTTAATAGAATCGACCATATCAATAACTGTATTGTTTAACTCGTATTTCTGAACAATCGGATTCTTTTTGTTAGTTATGCTCATTGTCCTGCACTTTTTACAGTTTAGAGTAAGTTGCCACTCAGCGCACCAAGCCAAAATAACATCCAGATCACGCTGAATTTCTAAGCAATCGGCCAAAGTTCTTACTTCCCTATAAATAACCGCATCATCAGCAAACAAACTAAAAAGGCTTTTCACTTTGTCTCCGAGATCGTTTATAAAAATTAAGAAAAGAAGTGGTCCTATTACACTTCCTTGAGGTACACCCGATGTAACATCGAGATTAGAAGAACTTTCTCCTTCAACGACAACATACTGCGACCGACCAGTTAGAAAATCCTTTATCCATTCACAAAGCTGATCCGATATACCGTAAGCTGGAAGCTTCGCTAAAAGGCGGTTGTGTGGCACAGAGTCAAAGGCTTTCTGGAAATCTAAAAAAATTGCATCTACTTGTGAACCTGTATCGATAACTTTCATTACGTCGTGTGTAAATAGGGCCAGCTGTGTTTCACATGATCTTTTCTTCCGAAATCCATGTTGATTTGTTGTAAGCAAATTATTATAATCTAGAAAATTCATAATGTTCGAGCATATAATATGCTCCATAACTCTACTACAAACAGATGTTATAGATATGGGACGATAATTCCCAGGATCACTTCGATCACCTTTTTTGAAAATCGGAGTTACTTGCGCGATTTTCCAGTCTGAAGGTACTTTTCGCTCTTCTAATGATTTACTGAATATATCAGACAGAAATGGCCCGATTTCTGCAGCATACTCTGAAAATACTCTTACTGGAATTCCATCCGGGCCCGGTGCTTTCCCCCACTACAGGAGCTCTAATTGCTTAAAGATACCTGCAGTATCTATTCGTAATGATTCCATCACCGACTCGCCACGGCGTGGGAAAACGGGAATACTATCCTTATGTTCATTTGTAAATGAATTTTTGAATACAGTATTTAGTTCGTTAGCTTTATCGCGGCTTTCATTAACCTCGGAACCTTCACGAATTAGTGCTGGAATATTGCTGTTGGTACAATTAACTTTTCGTACATACGACCAAAATTTCTTTGGGTTTTCTGTGAGACTCTTAGTCTCACCTTTGCTACACAATTTAAGAAATATGATCCTGCCAAACAAATATAACAAATTCTGGTATTATAAATTAGGAAGAAGTAAAAATCGAATTGAAATATGCAACTAATGCAAGTAACAAATAAACCTTAGTTCAAATCTCATGTCGCCATGTTTATTTAAAAGTGGATTATTACTTTTACAACAAGGAAAATAAAATCTTTTGGTGTCTTCTGTGGTTTTTGATAATAACTCTTTTATATAAATTTAGTTTTATTCGTTAGACTAATTTCACCTCGAGCAATTGAATAAATGATTTATCATTACTCTTATAGTTATACGATTTATTTGGCTTCGTCTGAAAAAAAAGGCTTGTAGTTTGAGACTATGTGTATTTCTGAGACTGAATTTTTAGAATTAAAGCTATAGATTAAATTCACTGGTATGTGCCTATGTCGAACATATGAAGTAAGATCAAATGTGCAGTACATTTGAAACTTTTTTTTTTGGCTGCCATTAGTGTTTCGAATGTTTTCATGCAATTATCCATCCCTTCTTATCTTACGCTAACCTCTTCATCACAATATACCCCTTACAAAACACGTAATCAATTATCTGCTTAATATGTTCTAATCTCTGTCTTCCTCTGCAGTTCTTACCTTCGACTGTACCCTCCACTAACAAACTGACCAATCTTGCATGTCTCAAAATATGATTTACGATTCTGTCTCTTCTTTCTGTAAGAATCTTCCACAGGTTTAAAACATATGGTGCATAAAATACATTTTTGTACTTATAGGCTTTGATTATAATTGCAATGTTGTTTTTTTTAGTCGACTTTGATTTTGAGGGTATGGAACCTAATGTCGGTGAAATTTTAATTTCTTACTATTGGTACCTCGGGGGGGGGGGGGAGGGGGGGCGCAACGGGATAATAATCCAGGGAACAGAATATTAACTCACTTTAAGAATGGCAAACAAGGACATCCGAATGTTGAAGCAGGTTACAGTCAAGATGGCTTTGTTTCTTGAGTACCGTATTGCAGACTCTTCCTGTGTGATTCAGAATGTTAGCCTCCATATGGATGTTTAAGACATAAGATATGCTCAGTTGAGAGAGTTCCTATCAACATACTACCAAATGGCACCACATGTAATGGCTGTAAAGCATAATTTTCTTAGAAGTCATATGAAACCACCACAGTCACACCTGTAATCGACTATGGAAATGACAGAGGTAGAGAGAACATACAACTTCAAATGTTCAGAGAAAGACTGTGGTTACAGATCAACAGATTTTCTTGTAACAGATATGTTTTTATAACATGCACCAAACGAAGAGATACTCTATGAGACGTTAAACAGGTACATCACACGAGTCACGGAGTGAACGCATAATCAGATATCAGAAAGCTTACAAGTTTACTGGTTAAGGAAGGTCAGAGGGTGGATGCACCGAGGAAGAGAAAGTTGCAACAGGCAAGTTACAGCGTAGGCCAAAAGAGAAATGGTAAAAGTGCTGTGGCAAACCCCACAGAACAGAGCAGTGCGTGTTTAATACAGCACCATTTCTTAATTGCGATAAGGTAGGTTATATCCAAGGAGTGTATTGTGAAAGGTGTACCAATGAAGTCACCAATGAAAGTAGGAAGCACCTACGTATGACAACAGGATTCTTCAACAAGGAGCCGAAAAAATGGGTTGAATTCTTGATTTACAAGCAGAGTGTCAGTTTTCGGTCGAATATCGGAAAGGGAGCCTAATTAATTTTGAAGCTTGTAGAAGGAAGGGTTCACCGCGACGCCAGTGAGTTTCAACAAGACTGCTTGCTTTTGGCGTGAATTAAATTAAGGTCCAGTGAAAACTGAATATGGCAGATACGCACAAAGGCGTGACCAAGCTAATAAAAATTGTAGTTGAATACAGGTACGATACTTTGAATGTACTGAGACGGACGCATTCAACCGATTCGAATTTATATTAGATCAGTGCAGCTCAAGAAGAGGAACCTTGAAGACAAGACGTGCAAGGACTAATCCGGAGTTATGAGGATAACGGATAAAAGGTTCAGAGAGATTTTGCGTCGATTACAGCTCCATTGAATCAGTTTAGGAGTAAAGAGAATAATTTTTGTATGGACAGATAAACGTGCTACAGCGTTTCAGGAAATGAGGAACAGATTAATAGAAGTTATGAGACGAAATCTGTTCTTTCCCAGCAGAGGATGGTTGAATGTCTTCGAGATAGGTAGCGGCTTGATGAGGCAACTAACGGAAGTACTCCCAAGGCTGCACAAAGGCGTCAGCATGCAGAATGCGGCATGTCTGCAGAGGGACCGGCGTCGAACCATCAGTCAGAAGGAACTCACGACGTGTACGACAGACGACGGGCAGTTACAACAACAGGGCGGAGAGACGGCTGGGAACTGGCAGTCTACCAATATTGTACGCAGTTCATACAAGGGAGAGAGAGAGAGGTCAAGCTATGAGGCTACAATGGATCAACCACGGTGTCGACTTCGCACGCAGTGGGTCAAGGACACAGCATTCACGATACAACGTGCTAAAAGGTAATTTGTTGTAAGGGTAGACGGAAAGGTTCAAGGTAGAGGCTCGGGCTAACGAATACAAGGAGATGCATTCACTGCACCTGGCAGACGGTTCCAGTCGTGGCAACTGACACCTCCATGTACAGAACGGGGGGCGGAGGAGGTGGAAGTTCTAACAATGCGCATCTCCCCCGCAACGTCACGGAGCGGCTTCGGAGGAGCGCACCGCTGGCGATCAGAGCCGCGCCACTTGTTTTCATCAGGGCGGCTGCAAGTGGCGGTACAGCTTCCAATCCTCCATAAACTTCGATATAAAGGCGACTACCGCCTACTAGTCCAGTAACTGGGTCGTAAAAAAGGGGTCTCACAAACATTATACCACGTATATGATTTTTTTTTCTTATCTTGTATATAGGCCTATTGGTGAGAGTACGCAGAAACCAAATTTACGACCTCCGATACCCTCGGCACAATTTCTGTGACCAAAAACCATCAAAATTTTGGTACCTTTTTCAGTTTTTCGTCCATAACTCATTCCTGATGAATCCTAGCAAGAAATACTTTATTTATAATTTGAAAGAGGACAAAATTTCCTACAACTTTTGTACTATAAATTTTTTCTAAGCTACAGTTCTTTGAAAATCAGCAAAATTTCACATCTTTCCGAAAAGTTGGGTTTTTACCTACTTTTTCGCTCAAAATGACCTGTTATCCCTGTATATATAATTGATATATATGTATTTCTGTATGACATAGTATATATTTGCACTATACTTTGATTACTGATGGTCAATTCAATAATCATATGGCATTGTTGGCCGGGAGATTCCGAAGGATTGTTCGGCCGCCAGGTGACTGTTTTCGATTCTCCGAGCAATGCGTGTTTACTAACCAGGTAATAGTACCGGATATAGAGAACCTACAGCTTAACGAGGAATCCGAAACACAGAAGCGTTCTGGCTTACTTCATATTACACAGCTAGCTGACGCAGAGTTGAAGGTCGGTTTAATGGCGTTTGAAAATCACATCTGGGACCAGGATATCGATCTCCAGTCGGACGCCTTAACCACTGGGATACCAGACCACTCTATAAGTGATGGTATTTGTACCAGTTTTAAAAACGAATTTGCAAAAACGAAATCATAATGTTATGGCACAAAATTTATTTGCACAGCCAAAATGAAGTCATAATATGTAAAAAAATAAGTCATAAATCCATTTCTTTTCCGTTTGAATGGTTTGAAACACTGTTTTCCATTTGAATTTGTTCCGTACTTGAAGGGAACAAAATTGTATCTATATGATGCGTTTGTTGTGAATGGAGGATGCCACCTGCATAATGTTATGTGGCATTGTAATGGAAACCTTTGTTCAATCTGTGGAAAATATGAAGCCTAATTGCACTATGGATCCATCATCACAGTTATATTTGACGGATACCGAATTGATGCTGCGCAGGGAGGAATAAAATCGTCTGAAAGGTTTCGTCATTTGAAAACATCAGATACTTCAGCAGACATCATCTTCAGTGAGGAAACAAGTGATGCAATGACGCATCAAATGAGAGCAGTAAGAACTGTGTAATTTTGATACTATTCCAAAAACTGAAAAAGGAGGCATCCAAGATCAACAAACACAAGAAGATGGATTGTTGACACAGCTATTTCCCAAACAGTAAAATCCGACAATGTGATAATTCCAAGTGAGTATATTGGGTTTCTCGCTCTGCTAATGTGTTTCGGTTACACGAGAAGTTGTACTTCCATAAAACAGGGAAAGGCAAGGAGGCAGGTATATGGTACTCAACCATTTCTTTCAAGTTTGAACCCACACATTTCTTCTTCATCCATGCATGTGATTCAATATCAGCCTTTCTCGGCTATGGGAAAGAAAAATTCTGCTGCCTCATTTAGTACCAACCTCATCTGAAAGTAACATTCACGCCACCTTATCAGAACTCCTAGCCTCCAGAGACTAGCATCTGGAGAACACGCAGGGGAATAGCTAGCTCATCATGGAACGGTACGGACCAATTGCTTGTTGAACATTTGAGGGCTCAGACACGAAATGTTTACGAAATCTGCCCAAAGAATGCATTCAAGCTACCACGGTTGCCACCAACATCAGATGCGGCAACGTTTGACTCGAAACGTACGTATTACCAAGTGCAAGCATGGCTGGGTAGAGAAATGTACCCATTGTCATGGGTTTGAAGGAAAGGCTGGTCCAAGCTTATTCCAGTTACAATAATAAAAGACGCTGCACCTACACCGAAGGTTGTATCATGATCCTGCAAGAAACCTTGTACTCCAACATGCAGCTGTCCAAATCAGGACTGCACTGTTCAGCTGCTTGCAAAAATTGCTCTGGTCTGTCTCGTGAAAACATTCCTCGGACCTAAGTGGATGAAGAAGACGAAGTATTCTTCGACCTCGAGGAAACTGCTTCTGATGCAGTGGATGAATGAGACACAATTCTAAGTGAGGACATTGATAAACCGCGACAAGCTGAAAAGAAATTGATTTATGGCCAATTTTCACCTTATTACGAATTTACTATGACTTAATAACGTTGTGCAATAACATTATGCATTCATTTCATTGTTAATAATTGTCCTTGTTTGTAACAAAGGCAGAGTGTGTATAGCACAACAGACTTCAGAGCCTTATTTAGAGGTTTAACTTCACCTAGGAGAGGCTGTACACCTACGCGTTGTAGGTAATGTCTTTTAGAAGGTTATTTGTGACGAGGAATACTCAAGTGTTAACTGTAGACGACGAGAAAAACTAAGGATGAGGTCGTTTTAGTAACGAATGTTGAAGTTGGTGTAAATCAAAATTATAGTAATTAGTTACTTTCACAACTGAAGTTAAATAAACGGAAAATGGCAGTAATTTTAGATTAAAAAAGCAAAATGAGCATTCCAGAAACATAAATTTAAATATCAATTGACTAACATAATAGAATTTAACATCGAACTTGTTTTGACAAGCCCTCAATGAACTATAATGCCAACTGCAACGTTACATCCATGCATTGTTGCTGGAGAAATCTGTGAACGGACATTGTTAGACTGATACCTGATTTCCGTTTCTGTGAGTTACTGCTGTACTGACAGAAACATCAAACAGAGATTTGTTTACAAATAACAGGAAAAGTGTGTATTCACACTTGTGATCACCATTATATTACAACATACCTAATAGAGAATAACATTTAAAACCTTCTGTGAGCTTGGATGTATGCTTATATAACTCTTAGTTCAGTGTGAAAATGTTGTGTGCTTAAGTTATTTGCGCGCTTCAAGTGTCTAGTTTTAATGGCAAAAAAAGACTACACTGGAATTTTTTTTTGTATGGGGCTCAAGCTAATCAACACAATATTTTAATTTGTTTTTTACCTTCAAAATTTTTTCCTTTCCTAGTTGGCGATAGATATTTTCACTAAACAGGATTGATGCGAATACGATAAAGCTCCTAATGAAACAAAGAACGGAGTACGTCCTTTGCAAATAACTTTTAAGTAAACAATTTTGATAGGGTTATAAATGCTTAGGATTAAATGAAACATTGTTAGGTATCACTAATTTCATAATTTAGCAATAATTAATCAAAATCATCATCTTAAAGTGATGAAAATGGGTTTATTCAAATATTACCAAGTACATGCTTCATAATTATTACACCCTGAAATATAATGAGTACCATGAACTGAGTGACGCAACTCCTAGAGTCGTTTTAAATTTCTGAGTAAAGGAGAAACACCAATTCGTCGTATCATAAACCAATTTAGTATTTTTTCAGTTCAGAACAATACTAAAAAATAGAACGTGGATATTATATTAAAAATAAGACGTCCGCCATCGTGCCGGTAGCACCTGTTGTTATACATACGTATTGGCTGTGTGCTGTCAGAAGGTTTGGCAGTCACTCGTGATGGGAGTTCCGTGCCGAGCAGAGCCGGTACACAAGGGATCAGGCGAGCAAACATGTCTAAGGGCCTGCGAGTGGGTGAACACGCAAAGCCATCTCCAGAAACCACTTAAGATTACGCCTTCCCTCGGGCGAGTGGGATAACAGCTACACCAAACAATATTGTGGGGAGGAATTACAGTGTGCTGTGGTTCAACATTTCTACACTGTTTAAGCAGATGCATTTCGTCAAAACCCTCAAGAAATTTGATTTCTTGGGGTCGCGCTCTTTATTGGTGCCATAGGTGATTGACTGTCAGATTTGTTTAGGACATGTAGCAATGATACTTAAATGATTTGATGTTGTATAATATGCCGTTCAGTAATGGGGCATAATATAAAATATTTTTAATATCGAATTTCATTGTTAAAATTCGTTTTTAAAAACATATTGTTCCGTAGCTTTCTTCAATAACCCTTCCAAATGCGGCACATTTAAAAGAAATCTGGTAGTTTTCTGTGCTTGATAGTTTCAGCCGCGTTTTTTATTGGTACTATTAATAAACCGAAGCGCTTTAGAATTTTTTATGCTTCTCGCTTTACACCTCGTCGACGTCGAGGTAATTGGAGGAGAGAAAGGATTGTGGGCTAGGAGCAGGAATGAGTTTGGGCACGGCCCTTTGAAGAAATCATCCCAGCATTCGCCAGTCATGAATTCGCCGGGGCGAGTCAGTGCTCTGAGGAGCCGCACTCTGATCGGGGAGGTGCAACGGACCGGGCGCGAGTACAGGCTCCCACTACCAGCCGTCGTGACTGCGGTTTCTAGCCATCATTTACGCGAATGCTTGGACGGCAGCCAATCTCCGCCTCATAAACTGCACATTCCATAAACAAAAGATACACTTATTATACGGAGCATATGAAGTTTTACAGATGGCAACAATTAGGTTCGCCGTGTCTAAAAGGTCCAGATTAACCTCGGCTCAGGCAATCAGTTCCTTCCCCCTACTCTCTCATCATTCACACTGGCCACACCGGATATATATATATATATATATATATATATATATATATATATAAAATTGATAACACTTATAACGTTTTTCCTTTTTCGTGTATGTGACGGTTGTCCATACACAAGCTCATTTTTTTTTTTTACATTTTCCTTTTAAACTTACCAGACATTTACCATAATAGGAATTTCTGCATTCAGTTTCTGGTACTTATTCAACACATTGACATCTGCAAAAAATCCTTAATAGTGTTAGATATCTACTTAAATATTTTATCAAATAATTCATTCAATTTTCTTGGACTCTTCAAACATAAAATATATTTTTGAGTCTTTCATAAATTTAATAATACACAATTAATATTTATCTTTGGTGCATTTATGGATTCATCATTTCCTACTGACACACAATATTTAAAAGTCATATACCAATTCCTTTTTCTCTGCCCTCGGGCTATGTTCAGTACATTTTACTAACAATTATTTACAAACTTGTCGTCTGCAAGGAAAGATACAATTTTATTTTAAGCTTCTTTTTCTTAAAGTCCCCTCTTTCGTAAAAATCAATTCATGTTCGTCCTTCCATCAAACCATTCGTACATTTGCCTGCCAAAGATACCCCAGAGCGTCATTATCGATTTAATTCACCTATCAATTAAATTTCCAAGGTTCAACATATTCAAACATGAAAATAATTTCTAGTAGGAATTTTGTGCCTTACACACTAAATTAGGTAGTAATTATTATTAACAATGGCATTATCCCTTAGTTTAAATACGGAGTAGCATACAGTTCACTTTGCTTGAGATCATTACTTGCAGGAATCTACAGAACGTTGCCATGAGATGGTCTAATTAGTAAATGGGACGGACTGTATTTCCACTAGCTTTTGATTGCTGAAAATGAGAGTCACTGTGGACTAGACATCAGAGTCCATTGGTGCAACCTACCTGTATTCTTCTCGGTCTATTTCAGTGGCAAAGTGATGACGTGAGATATGAGAGTACACCGCGCCACTGTGGTGCTTGTTGGCGCGGCGTGGCGGGCCATTCGGCTGTGACACATAGCCGCGAGGCTGGCCCGCACGCCATTAGCGGGTCGCCCAAACACCGCCGGCAGGTTGCGCCGCGCGCCATTGTTCTTCATCACCGTAACGAGGCCGACTCTTTCATTACGCGCGGCGATGGATGGCCGCACTGCCACGCCTTGCTCTTCGCCCGCCGCCGACAAATTGCCGGTCACCAGATTGGCTAATTGATTACCGATTACCGGCCACGTTCATCGCCCTGTGTGTCTTCCCACTCGGCTTGACACACACAACAAAAAAAAGAATGTATGTCGACCGACAGGAGCCGGAGACACTATAAAACGCTTCGTAATACTGTACTAAGCAACAATAAAAATTGTGATCTAACATCTACACTAATATTATAACTAACAGTACACTGAATCTCTGTGTGTTACGTACTCGCTACTAAACAGCTATACCAATCTTACTGAAATTTGAAAAGGCAATACTACGTATAATTAGGAAGGACACTGGATACTATTTTCTGGATAAATAACATATTTTGTCATGAAATTTTGAACTAAGCAATCGGTGACATACAGGTGGATAGCGTGTGTAAGCCTCCGTAATGTTATATCGGTCACTCAAGTTTTGTTTCTCTCGCATTCAGTTTGTGCGTAATCAGTTCATGCATTTCATGAACAGACACAACTACTGATGGACAACCTCGATGCACCGTGGCTGTGCAATGGCAAACGTCTACAAATATCACAATTGAGGCGCAACGTACGAGGGTGAGTCAAATGAAAACCTTAAATTTGTAATAAAAAATCGAAATTTCGCGCCGTTATCCTGTAAGTTGGTAAGCGTGCTACAAGTAGCGTGCAGAATGGCCTGTAGGTGGCAGCATAGTGCAGATGCACAAATACCGTCGCAGTATCAGTATAAAGGTGGCTGCCCCATTTGAGACTTGCACCTGGGAAGAACAGCGTTCTGTTATTCGGTTTTTGATTAGTGAAGGTGTGAAAACTATTGAAAATCATCGAAGAATGAAGGTTCTTTACGGTGATGCATGTTTGTCACAGCAGCAAGTCTACGAATGGAGTAGGAAGTTCGTAAATGGTGTGACTTCAGTGAAAGATGCTCCTCGTCCAGGTCAGACACAACGAGGTGTGACTCCACAGAACATTGCAGCAGTTGAAGCCATAGTGATGGAAAACCGCCGAGTGATACTGAATGACATTGCAGCATGTTTAAAGATTAGTCATGGTTCAGCACACCACATTGTGCATGATGTGCTCCAATTTCACAAAACATCTTCGGCCTGCAATCAAATCAAAGCGACGTGGATTGCTGTCATCAGGTGTCCTTTTGCAACATGACAATGCAAGGCCACACTGCCCGTACAACAGTTGCAACAAACACAGACCTGCATTTTGAGTGTCTTCCTCATCCACCATACACACCAGACCTTGCCCTAAGTGATTTCCATATGTTTGGACCACTCAAAGAAGCATTGGGAGAAAAGAAGTTCTGTTTTGATGAAGAGGTATGCCACGTGGTGCATGAGTGGTTGCGCGGACTACCAAAAGAATTTTTTTCTAAAGGAATTTATGCACTTTGTAAGCGCTGGAGGACTTGCATTGAGCGTGGGGGAGATTATGTTGAAAAGTGATACAGCTCTGTACCACTTCTGCACAATAAATAATATTTAAAAAAAATATTTATGGTTTTCATTTGACTCGTCCTCGTAATAAAAGATGCGATCATGACTGGAATGGCAAAATGTGATGAAGTGTTGATTCCTCGAATCCTAATCATTCCGACTGACCTTCCATTCCAGTATAAAAGACTACAGTTCCCACTAAAATTAGTATTTGATTTTAAAGTAAAAAGGTCCCTTAGTTTGTTGCTATTTTTAAACATGTTGCAAAGTTGTCCTCTTCATGAGACAGGTTCAAGGTAGAATGGTACGTTTATGGCTTCTCCATCATGTTACCCGACTAGGTGTTCTTGGAATTACTTTTACGTAACTTACAGTTTTCTTACTATGTTGTGGTTCAGGAGGTACCTAAGAATCTGATATGACATTTGACATCAGAGTGAGGCGCTATGCTTAACAGTAAAGGAAGTTCTACATTTACAACCGAGATGCATGCTGTCATTCAGTTAAATAATACCCATATGGTTAGAGTTTTGAAGGAACAGTGTCAGGGGGGTATCTAGCGAGGGGAGGGGGGGGGGCAGCAGTTGTCTTCAGTGCGCACAGACGAATGAAGAACTGGCTCAAGAGCACTATGGGACAGGAAAGATTGACTGGGCTATGGATAGAAAAGTCTGTGTTTGCCAGTATTCCCTACACATATATAATTCGAAATGGAAGCTCCGGGTATTCTGTAAAAGTATTCAAGCAACTAGCCACGCTGTAGTGGTTAGGTGTCATTGTGTACATTATATAGTTATAATATTTTCAAGCTGAAAGGAATCATTACTATGTCCTCAACACATCGTTAGGCAAGTAACGCTGGCAACACCAAGCACGAGTTGAGCCAGACGCAACTGAGGTTCCATGCTTAAATGTATTTAGCAGATGTCTCATGTAAGGTAGATCAGAAGGAAGTTCATTGGCAAATAATCTATGATCAACTTCTTTTTTTTTTATTTGAGTTTTCCATAGTTTTCCAAAATCATTCCAGACGAATGCCGGGATGCTTCCTACAAAAGGCCATGGCTGAATTCCTTCCTGTTCCTAGCCCCCAGTCTTTTCCCACCTCTAATTAAGTTTAGGCAGCGGACTTTATATCCTCCAACACCGCGCCAAGATGTCGATCACACCGCTTGCTAAATCGTTTGATTCTAATCAAATTTGAGAAACAGTGTCTAATCAAATTTATTATAGGTACTTCCATTCTTAATTAAAAGCATTATCAATAAAATTGTGTTTATATAATTATGTGAAAATAACAACTAGAATAAATAAAATTTGTAGCAAATATACTGGTGCTTAGTAATTGACTCCTTATTTCCTAGTGCAACAGAGTTTTTGAAATAGACCGAGAAATAAAAATGATCTAAAATAGACAACTCTGTAACAGAGCGTGGTGGGCCAGAAGTAACGCTCAGGCCTCGCATTCGGGAGGACGCAAATTAGAATCCCCGTCCGACCATTCAGATTTGGGTTTTCCATGGTATTCTGAAATCACTCCAGGCAAATGCTGGGATGTTTCTTTCAAAAGAGCCATGGCCAAATTCCTTCTCGGTTCTTGCCCCCAGTCCTTGATCTAGACGTTGACGAGGTATAAAGCCACAAGCATAAACATAATAACATCTGAAGGCCATTTTCCTATGAAAAAATGAAAGAAAGTACGCCTCTTTTCAGAATATAGTTTTGGAAAATTTTAAATATGATTTTGGGTCAATAGAACTTGCAAATGTGTAAATACGATGTGTGGAACTTTTTGCGTTTAAGAACTAGAGGCCTGTGACAGATGGACAGACAGCGGGTCGACAGCAATAGTGCTCTTTCTCCCTTAGGTGCTCAAACCTATGATTGGGACAAATACAAATATCCTTATCATCGGTTGCAATTAGTTTCGCACGCGTATAATAATCCAATTCATGCAAAATTGTAAGAACCCTGGAAATGCGAAGAAGGGTATAAATTTGGAGAGATGTTAGCAGTACTGTATGAAACATTGTGTTAATGGTGTAGCCAGAATACTGTTTAGGATAATTTACGCAAGCCAGACTAGCCGCCCTCCTTTGTAACCCCGTAAACAGCTCCTCCCTAACTCCTCAATTTGACACCCAAGATGTGGGTCCAATATTACGCCAATCTATGCAATCAAGTTTTACAACCCAATCCATTCACTTCTCTGCTACATCCCTCATCATCCTTCCTAATATGTGAAGCATTCTGAAACGTTTACTTACCACTTACCCGATGTGATCTAACCAATTGTGTTTACTATCATGTTGAACTAAGATACTGACACTTTAAGTGTCAAACAAACAGAGCACGCTGCTACAGTAGTGATGCGTGGGTTGAATGAGTGGATAGAAGACGGTCATACACAGAGCCGAGCGTATACTGGACCCAGTGATCTTGAACGTGAGAATGCGAAATCGATAGATCTGCCAGCTAATATAGGTATAGTTGTACCCAAAATCGGCATATGAAAAAAATTAATCACAAATAACCTCATTTTTCTGGGCAAGATGTGCTGTCGAAGAATTTATATCAGTTTGATACCAATTTTACTACCAGACTTGAAAGTTCAAGACTTGCTACCAATTTGACATCAAACTGTGCAGTGAATTGATGGCAATCTGCTGCCGCAACTGGACAACAAATTTGTAATCAAAAGTTGGAAAGGAAATTTTGGTTTCAGCATGCATTCAAAGATGGGCTTGATTTTCATATCACCTTTTTAGCTTCGTATAGTATAAACTGAATTCAGAAGATGGCAGTGAGGGAATTTTTTTAAGTTAAAGTATGTAATACAAGTTATTTAAAACTTCATTACATTCCTAGATTATCTTTGTAAAATAATAGGGAATTTAAAGGATATATTATAAATTTAAAACTAATGCCAAATTTTTTAAAATAAAAATTTCAAATATGAATAAGCATAGTAAAACATAATCAAAATAAAAAGAAACAACAGACTTAGTAATTTGTAATTCGTTTATTAAGTTATTTACTAAAAAGACATTAACCTCAATCAAATTCCCCGTAAAACATAAACTAAATGGGTTGCCAACCTGAAAATGTAAAATCGGGAAAATTTCGTTGTATTCTCAGAAATTGTCGAGCTCTCTGCAGGACTGCCAGAAAGCTTGGAAAATTGATAAATTTCGGTAGGACAGACTCGGACATCCTCTATATTGGTAGAAATACCGAAAAATCGGTTCGAGCCCACTGACTGGACCACACAATGTGATCACAGCGCATGAAGACAGCTATCTTCTCAGACATGGTCGTAACCAACGGAACAGCTTCTCCCACAGTGTTGCCACAACGTTGGAGCACCACCACGGGTGTGTACATCTCTGCTAGATGGTTCAACACAGTCTGCTAAGGGCTAGACTGATGGCACGCATGCTATTGTGACGACTTCCATGGACCATAAACCAGCAACGCCTCCGACTGTAATGGGCCCGTGAACGCCGTCACTGGCGTGCTGAGTGGCTAGATGTAGCATCAACTTGTCCTACAGTGATGGCCGCGTAAGTGTTAGACGATACCGTGCTGATCGCAATCGGTCAGACTGCATTGTTAAGCGGCGTAGAGGACAAACGACAAGTGTAATGATTTGGAGCGCCGTTGACAATAACAAAGCGATCTCTCCTTCTACGTATTGAGGACAATCTGAGCAGCAACCGTACATCAGGGAGCTTGTAGAGCCCAAGCCCTCTGGCAGTCCTACAGATAGCTCGACGAGGCGATTTTTAGCAGGACAATGCCCGACCATCCGTGGCAAGAAACGTGCAAGCATTTTTCGAGTAACGGAGGGTACCACTACTTTCCTGGCTTGTACGTTCGCCTGACATATCGTCCATTGAACATATGTCATTTGTGGGCGGTCGGCAACTTGTTCGTTGTCGTCCTGCAACCATTGCCGACGCTTTGTGGACGCGCCTACAAATCGCGTTGCAGTTTGATTCCAGCAGCATAGGCAGTAATACTTTCATCCTATTTCATGACATTTAGAGGCACATGTCATTAATGACCCGGTTGTCGACGCGCTCTATAGCCGCAATAACAAGACAATGCCTAGAGGCTCTCACCGCAACACGTACTCACCGTCAAAGTACATACACTGCTATGTAAGTCTAATCGCTTGTGTATCGTCATGTCCCTAATCTGTGGGATAAATTTCATTGTAATCACATGTCTCCTTCTTGGTCTTGCTATTTTGACAAACAGATGTGTATAATCTATTTTAAAAAACTATATTTACATAAACATTCTTGCTAAATTTGACTAATCCGCGTAATTTAGCAAAATCTATCGGGGATCAGAGCTCTTACTCACAATATTAAAATGGTATGCATTGAAAATTAATGGGTAATGTGCGACGATTGTTGCATTATTAAAATATTCCTACACGTGACAACTCGCAATAGATATGGTGTTAGCGCCCGTGACACCTGAGCGTGGATGACTGTTATGGGGCCACCAATGTTAACTTTCCCATCCGACAGACAAATCACCACTACAACACTATGGTATAATCAGAAAGGAGAGATTTGTGATTTAATCCATTACTCTGCTGCACAAACAGATCATTAAGAATACTGCCCCACTACTTCTCATAAACTGTCGGCTAGGTTATGTCGGTACAAATTTCTTCCACCATCAGGGTTAGAATCAGCTAACTCTGTGTCAAAAGCCGAGTCAAAGGGTCGTGCGTATATATATATATATATATAGCGAATGTAATCCTATTATTCACAACAGTTAAAGGCAGGGGACCGCTACGAACAAATAAACACGAACGCCGTACAATAATTCGGTATATACCTTTATCATATTTAGAGGAGAGACAAATGGCAAATGTTAGCAATATTTCTATTGTTAATCATAGTTGATTATAAGAGGTCCATTCAGCAATTTTGAGCTTCTAGCGTAAGTTTGGAATTGATCTCATATTTAAGAAGGAACATAGTAACAGACTTAAGTGAAACATCGTATCCCGGCATTTTAAGAATCAATCGGTTTATCTTTTATTTTATTTGTCTTTCATATATGTAACGACTCTTTCCAGAATTGATTCAGGGTACTACTTAATCCTCGTGGTAATATTTTTTCTTTATTTGGTCCAGAAACATATCTTTTTCATTCATTCCCGGATTATGTCTATTGATTGAGTATAAAGTAATATTTTGCTATAATATACAACTCTATTGATTATGAAATTCCTAATATCTTTCTCTTAGTAAAGATGACAGGAAACTCTTGTCAACGTCATCTCTGTTAATAGTTGCTGTTGCCCCAGATTTTAACTATCAAGGCTCAAGGAAATTATAAGTTATTGTTGGAGGAGCTAATGAACCTTTAATAAAGAAGGGCGGATTTACTTTCGAAATACTGTCTATCGTTGTTAAAGCAAGTGTTTCTATTGCATATGGAAAAATAGTGAGCTTCCCAGTTCTAGTCAGATGTGATCGTATCTCTACTATGCTGCGCTAGCAAAACAACTGTTCATTAAAACAGCTTAACAGTAAAAAATAGAAATCTGTAATAATAGAAGTTGTATCGTAATTGCTGCTAGTCGCTTGAGTGAATTGTCCCGTGAGTTTTATTTATATCGGAATGACATGACTGTACATTCCATGAAGGGCAGATTTTTCAGAGCCCTAGCAACTGGACATAATTTCCAGTTTGGTGCCAAACCTTATTTGAAGTTCATGTTCGATTTATGTGTATTTGGACTGTTTCACTAAACATACTGATGTAAAACAAGAAACATTGCCAACTCGTGTGTTTAATTAAAAGTAATTTTATATTAAAAATACTGTCTATAATGAATAAACTAACGGAAGATGACTACTCCCAATTTGGGTTCGTGAATGCAATCTCTGCTAATCAAAGATTATTACCTTTATCGCTTACTTAATGAGTTTTGTTAACACGATAAAAATACGAAGATGAGATTAACGTCGGCCAGATCTGCGCACGTGTTTTATGGGATCTGCGGAAGCGATATATGTGCGGGTATGTGACCGTAAATGGAATCCAGCGCTGAAGCCCTCCAGACACTAATTGCCGATAGACCGCATACGGGCGACCGTCGCCCGCCATTACTGCCACTAGCCTCTCTTAATTTATTACCGCACGTCCCCATTTTAAAAAGCTTGTTACCCTAATTGTTTCATAATCTACTTTACACACCCAGCAGTGCCGGGAGAGAGGGGGAGGGGGTCTACCCCTTCTCCTCCTCCCGCCATTCCATTTCCACCACACCTCTGCAAAATGGCATTTACTCGAAATGCATTCCACTCCAGATTAAATGTACTCGGCCATTTTTTTCAGTGTTCCCCTTTCTCCGTTTGCGCCTCTTTCCGCACACCGAATATGTGTGATGGTGGCATATTTGCAGCGTAAATATTCATTAGGACGAACGGATATTGTCGCCGGTCGGGCGTCCCGCTGCACTCTGCCACGCACCGCTGCACAAAGGCTCGCCTATAATTCACACAGAGCGGTTTTTAACACCGCATCGCTCCGACATTCCAATCTCTCTACTGCCGACCTTCAACTTTTCAATAATTCAAATCCAATTCCCGTCCCCACACAATACGCAGTTAACCGGTATCCGCGATTCTCTTTGGGCTTTTTTTTTTTTCTCGTATTCATTTTTTCCGCTCATTTCTTACAGATGCATCTGAAAATTCCACAAGCGTCTGCTAGCGGTTTATGTTGAGAGTGGATGTGTGTACGTTCGCATTCCATTCACAATGGAACACCAGGCGTTAAGTCCAAGTACCTTACAAGTTAATAACGCAAAACTTTGGGTAATCAACAGCACAGATACAATTAACACTCGAAAATGATTAATTTTTGTTAATTGGTGGCAGAATTGAGCCTATTCGGCGTTATTGGAATTGTAAGAACGGTGAAAGACCGGTTCCCTTTCGAGAATTGTCGTTCGTCGAACCTGTAATAGTGTATTCGCTGCACAAAACAAAACAAATACTTTCGGTAGAGTACCACTTTCACTTCCAATACATTAAAAATGATATTGCTTCATGACATTAATTTATTACACTTGAAAGAGCAAACTCTTTCTTGACAAAGTAACTCCGCTGGCTTGTAGAAATATTATTTACTAGTGAAAGTTTGTGAAGATGTTTTGGGTATGATGACGGGTCTAGAATAGTTCAAAGTCCAAAGTCATAACAAGTTTACCTGGTCCGGGTAAAATACTAAGCTGACCAGTGTTTTTGCCTAAGAATTTCCTCATCAAATTTTGAATCAAATCTCTTGAGTTTGAAGGAACTTAGAAATAAAGACGGACATAGACGATCTCACTAAATACCTAAAAATGGTGGAGTAAATAACATAAGTGACCCGGGAACATAGTACTTGCATCCAACGTTAAACTTAAGAAAACGCTATTAAAAAATCACCCACGTTATTACTTTTAACATCAAACCTAATGTATCTCATTTCTGATGTCCTATGTAAATACGTACATGCCTAAAGATGGCCTAGCAGCATCGTAGTAGCGATTGAAAAATAGCAATAACGCGAAGGACTTCATTGAATTTTATTCGACGTTTTTTCAGCCGTAAAGTTTTACGTTTCTTTCTTAAAAATGAAATGGTATGGAAAGTGAACTTAATTAATGTATTCGGAAATTGATTTCGTCGCAGTTGCTTTTCTATTAAATTGTGCACATAACCTCGAATTTTTAGTACCATCTCTGGTCACTGATAATGCGTGCGTGTCGTCATCGTTTTCCAGCCTATAGTTATCGAGGTGAGTGAGCTTATGAAATTGTAATATAGACTAGCTGCTTCCCGCAACTTCGTTTGCGTGGAATGTCACTGAACAAACCTTTCTCTTCGCCAGCATTATCAAAGGCTACACGATCCACAGACCCCGAAGCTTACTGAACGCATATACGTTGTTCACGAAAGATTTCCAAAGCAAACGACAACCATAATTTCTCTGAATAATAACAAGCCACTAATACTCTGAAATCACGATAAACATTTCCACTGCAAGAAATAACTTCCCTTTAAATTATTACTAATTTGTCAGCACTTTTCATTTAATTTTCCAGCTTTTCGATGTAACATCAAAATAAACAATTCCTTTTTCTGCTTATGGAATCATGGGGTGCACATTGTTCGAAAATCCATCAAAATTCTAAACACAAATTTTTGTGTGAAACACGTTCAAAGAAAAATTGATATTAATTACCTGACGTTTTACCTTAATTTCTCGGCGTTGCGATGTCCCATCAAATTGAAACCTGCTATACTCTTGGGACCGTGTAATGTACATTAATCGAAACCTATCAAAATCTGATAGATTTAATAAAAAATGAATACCAACTTGTGAGTAATTTCTCAGCTTTCTCAATTCACGTTAAGTGAAACATATCTTACATTACACCAGAGACAATAACCTGTACATTTTTAAAAACTCCATCAGAATTCAGCCAGTATTTTTGTACGAAACTCGTTCATGCAAATAGACGGACAACCAAGCAGATTTATTTAAAAAAAACAGTCGATTCCTTCACAGCACCCCAAACCGATTTTTTTTCAAAGAAATATCGTAATTATACAGGGTTTTTCCCGGTTACAGACTTATTATCCTTATAGATTTTTCAGCCAAAATGAAGCACCCCATATTTCACCTCCGTGACTACGAGCAGTAAATTAATCGAAACCCCACGAAAATGCGAGCAGTAGGTTTTGCCTTCATAGTATTCAACGAAAATTTAGCTTGAACTTTGAAATCGAGCCTACTCTGTTATATCAGTGGGACTATGGATTATACATTAATATAAACCACATCAAAATTCTACCAGTAGTTTTTGACTGAATTGCGGTCGAAGAAAAACTGATACGTTTGTTCTAAATTTCTCAGCTTCTCGAGGTCACATCAAACTGAAACACATCTCTTTTACCCGCAGTACTACGGGATATACATTAATCGATACAAAAAATTCAACCAGTAAATTTTACGTGTCCCGTTTATCCCAATTTGCAGACAATTTACACAAATTAAAATAAGTTGACTTTTTCCATGAAGTTTACTAATAACTTCTCAAATTACTTTTTAAATACCTCAGTTGTACAGACTTTATCCCAGTTACAGTCTTATCGTATCCATAAGTTCTCGTTACTACAAATTACTTTATCTGCTTTGTTTGCTTCAGCATTTTTGCATATATTTACGGTCCGTCACAAATATCTTGATATTATACCTTACATTCAGTACGTCAGAGAGTCCTGTGCCTCTAAACGTGCTCAGTACGTGCTCCGAGGTAAGGCGCGCCAAAATCAACTTTTCTTTTACCATCTTTACCCTGGCAGCCTCACAAAACAACAACCACGCCCACAGGTCAACCACCCTTTCATTTTACAGTAGTGTAAACCTCACCAAAAGATTCATACGTACTTATACTGGTGATCTTCTGATTCTTAACATTAAAGTTTAATTAATGCTAGGCATATAAACAAATACATAGCAAATAAATACTTTCAGATAATCACCTTTCGACAGATTGGCAGCTTTTTAAACTCTCCTTCAGTTTTTTGGTTAGTCATGGGGTGTGGGCTGATTCGACAGTTATGCTTATACTCCTTGCTCTCAGAAAAAATCAATAACACATTAATATTTGGCAACTATACTAATTATTCAGAAAGGGTAGGAATTACGTCAGGATTAAATTGTTTGATTTCATTGTATGTTTTTTTAGTGTTTTAATCATGATTTTATTTAATCTATATATGTATCTGTGCATACTCGCTATGATATGTAATGATAGCACCATGACTTATCACTATTTTTAAAAAAAATAGTTTCATTTGTTTAGTCAGGTAGGGTTTTAGTATTTTCGTAGTTATTTTATCCCTTTTAAGTTTTCGTGTACAGATTTTTCTTAAACTGCTTATTAACTAAAAGAAACTATTATCAGTAAACACTTTCAACCCTGTTAATATCAAAACTTGCTTATATCGTACTTCTAATGATTATAATAATTTCTTATGACAGCCATAAATAATATAATTCGCTTGCTAATAATTTTTTGCTAACTTTTTAAGAAACTTTGAGTTATTTATAACCTAGATCTATTTTTGAAAATTTTGCTACTATGTTGTCATGTCGGTGCTCCCAAAATAAGGTCGCAGAATAAAATTCGTGTTTATGTGCGGTTTCACGATAGACAGAAAGTACCATTATTAATACCCAGTTTACTATATATCTAATACAAAAGTTTTACGTTGTTACTATTGAATTAGAGCTAAAAAAAAAAAAAAAAAAAAAAGAACTTGAAGGCAGGTTCCTGCCACGTTTGATTTAGTAGGAGCGTCCGAAACTCAATTTCGGCCTTTTCACGTCACGTTTCATTCACCTGCCTGAATAAAACGACGCTTATAACAGTGTTTTTCCAAGCCCGAAATCTCTTTTCCTCCGTGCTCTATGCTGGCTGAACAGGCTGTGGAGTATGAAATTAATGTCGCCTATAACTTTTTAGGGGTTTGTTTGCAGGCGGGTGGATGGTAGGCCGCAAACATACACGCGTTCTCCGCCTTTAGTATGCAGCCGGCGAAACGGATTTCCCCGAGCAGCCCTAACCGTCCGGATATGAATTGTTGAGAGCGCGCCCCGCTGGAATCTCTTCGCCTCGGCGTTCTCGGTAATGTAAAGCCTTCGACCCGCACACGACTGCGCTGGAACTTCGTACGCAATGATCCGAATTAGCTAAATTAATATCCGTATTTGATTATCTACATTGTCGAAATAGTTATTGCATGAATTAATAGTTTTGTCTAATGGAATCGAAACGTTTCCATGTGGTGAGTTCGCAGCTTCTTTACATTACTGTTCTCACGAGCCACACTGAGCGGATTGCAGAGTTTGTGGCTCTGGTACTTCAAGGTTTGATTCAATGCACTTACTCAGCCGCTATCTTAAAGTTTGTAACAGTGATCTAGCCGAACGCCGGACGGTACCCAATCTCATAAACTACACATTTCCCAAACAAAAATACACTTATTATACACAACAAAGTTTCAAGTTTCACAGCCAGATGGCAACACAAGATTTTCATCCAGTAGATTAGGAGGGCCTGACAGGACTGGTTAGGCGTATACCCTCCCTCACAATCACGATTCACTGGTGGCCAGAGTCCACGTGGCCAAATCAGAAAGAGAGAGAAATAAAACATTACGACAAATACTCCTATCGAAACTCGTAATATTTTACATCAAATTCAGACCATATTCTAATATTGTCAGAAATTAACCTACAGTAACCCACAAAAACTCGCATTAATAAATATTTCTCAATATTTATGTGACAGTATGTCATAAAGCTACTAGCGGAGTATGAGATCCTGAATATTCAAGCAACTCACTACTTGACGCAATCCATTCTACTCAAAGACTGGTCTCTGGATGAAATGTGCGAATGTTTTAGCCAGTCACAAAATTCCTTTAAAACATGGTTTGCAAATTATAATGTTGAAGCTATCGAGCTGTCAGGTATCATCCCAACAGGGCGTTATTGTACTTATACAACAATCCATCACTGAATTACGTGTAGTCATTGAAGCAATCGCAATATTTTAATGTTAATGACACAGTATGTTCTTGAATAGATAGTTCAAATACAAATTCCGTTGTTCCATGATGGTTTTAATGTATTCAGTATGTGGCCAAAATATTAACTACTCCAAAATGGCTCTACTATCAATACTCATTAGCAAAAACAACTATTTAAAAAATGTTAAAATAGCAGAAGTGGCACTCTAAGTTAATAAATAAAATGATTTATAATTTTTAGTGGCTGGATACAAATTACAATAATTTGTAAAATATGTGGAATAGCTTTCGGATTCATCAGCTAGCATTGCTAGTCTTACTTGTTTGAATCAGAGTTCTTTGATTTTACAATAAAGAAATAATAAATAAGTACAAGATTTCGTTGACATTTATGTCCAGCAACCTCAGCTTTTGTTAAGAGAGAGAAACTTATATGATTAATTCCAAATTTTTTTATTATGTAATTCTGAAGACTTCTGTTTTTAATGAGGAAGTATATAATCATTCCGGGAATCCGTTACAGTGTTGGACCTTCAACGATTGGTGCTATGGCCAAACACAGAATATTATTTAATGTTAGCTCAATCGTTTTCCATTAATTGCTATACATTTACTTATAAGTGATATTTTTTTTTACTATTTACTCATTGCTGAAATGAAACTTGTCAAATTATCTTGATAATAAGTATCTTTGTTTTATGATCAGAAGAAACTATTTGAAATCTAAAATTTTAAATCAATTTTACTTTACTATGGCACACCAATTGGTTTGGTGCTTTGGTATATCGATGTTGCTAATGTTTTAATCCCCTAACTCAATTCCAAAATTAGAAATTTAGGCCCCTTGCTTCTACAATTTTTTTAAAGTCTCAACAGAAATTTTCCTTTTATAATAGATGTAGAAAATAGTAATCTATGGAGAGATAGACGTTATCCTTCATTAGTAATTTCAGTCGCAGCCAATGAACATAGTGAATCGGATACCGATGTTGCCACGCATTCACAATCTGGTTCCAGCAATTAGGAATTCACTTTCTTGATCCTATTACATTCAAATAGTATCATTATTATCATTTTATGTAATAACTCCATTCAGGGTATTAATATCGATCGTGAATTTCGCATTCGAGTTTATTAATTTACATTGCTATAATAACTATTAATTTCAACGAAGGCTCTATCAACAGCATATCTGAAGCTGCACTTGCGTTCCTTCATCGCAGTCGTGTGGCGTTAGACACATATCAGTCTTTTTTTCCAGAAAAAAAAATACAGGATGAAGGGTCAATTGTTTTGGAGTAGTCGTGTGCTTAAAGTCATGCAGTGAATACAGTTCAGCCTGTAGAATGGTTTAGCAATATTACTAATTTTGTGATAGTTGAAATGTTTTTAAATGTGAAATATTTTTCTATATATCTTTTATTTAACTATGTGAGTTAGGTATTACGTTCAAAAAGCAAACCAGCACATTTAATTTAATTTTATATGTAGTAGATTCTATATGTGCTGCAGAGGTGCTACAAAGTATATAGCTACTAGAAGATTTGAATGTTCATTTTAATTTTTCTCACACAATCCTTAAGAGCAGATACGCATTAGTGGTTGTAACATTATAAATTAGTCAGTTTAATGTACGCCTTAATGAGAACATTACGAACTTTCCAGCCTTGTGTGTTATGTTCATTTTTCTATCTGACATTTTGCATTTGACAAACAATTAAGAACCGAAAAAACAATAGAGATATTATCACATTAAGTGATCAGTTAAAGAGAACATTTGTTTGCAGTTGATAGAAGTTGTGTAGACACGAGTGGCACGCTCATGTCTGTTGCAGGTAAGAGCTTCACGCTGACGATCATCGTGGGCTCCTCGCCGCCTCAGATGGCGACCTACAACAAGGCCATCAAGGTGACCGTGGACGGACCCCGCGAACCCAGGTCCAAGACGCGTGAGTATATGCTTCAACTGCACACGCAAGCTGCTTTGGATTAGTTAACGCAAATTGAACTCAGATAAAATCTGCTTAGCGTTTTGCTGAATACAATCAAACTGAGAATGTAACTCGTATGTGACAGGCCACCAGCAGTTCCATCCGTTCCACTTCGGACCGAGGCCATTCCACTTCGGCAGCCCTCTGGACGGACAGAGGGTTGGCGACCCTCTCGTCGGATCACTGCCCTTCAAGCTCCAAGGTGAGAAAAACCTCACGTAACCACTACTTATATAGTCTCTTCATCCGTTTTTTATGGTCCTCCACAGAGCTACTTTCATTTCAGATATTTATATAATTTTAAGCCTCTGAATCATTTCCTGACTGTCCCGTCAATAGATCAACACTGGCTAAGAAAATTCACAACGCAACGGGTGCGTAACTTACTTCCATACACCATCCATTTTTTTTTTTTTTTTTTAAACTGTATAACATATTACGAAATAAATATTTAGACTGATATATCGAACAAGACGATTCCTTCGCGAAGGCGCGAAGGTTGCCCCCAGCTGGGACCCTCTCTGAAAAGCAACAGAGTTTGAATACTTAGGTGCTAATAGCATTAAAGGTTTCTGGGGCTTCCCTGTGGCTCGCGTGGTTTGAAGAGTAAACGTGCCTCGAAACTAAACTTCCTACAGCAGATAATCTGATTGCAAGGGCACACCAAAGAGTCTTTCTTGCAACTGTTAAAATGTTTGAACTATCAGTCCTTTTGCTTTTCATTGCAATTTGTTTTAGTATAACTGAAGTAAACACAAATACCAAATCTTTCTATTCTGGCAGTAAAAAACTACCTGTCGTGGTGTTTGTATGAGCTAAAAAAAAAGAATTAAAGAATTCTACAAACTTTATTAAATAATCGTAATGATTTAAAATAATTACCGGTATATATTCATATCACTCTAAACGAACTACTTTGCAGGTAAAACACATAACCTTCTCTTTAATGACTTGATTCTTATAGTGATTCTCAGTTCATTATAAGTACTTCTGATGCAGAACTGTGACGTCTGAATGTTTAATACCTAAAATATACCTGAGTTATCGGAACGATCTGGTGGCTCAGTGAGTAAGGCGTCTGACTGGTGATCATAGGTCCCCGATTTGAATCCCGGTCTCGGTTGGAATTTTAAAAGCCTCTAAAAGCGACCTTCCCTTCTAACGCAATTTACTGTGTGATATGAAGTACTTGAAGGGCGCAGCAAGAAAAATAAAGATACCTTTATGGCATTTGTTAATTTAGAAATTGCGTTTTATAATGTTAGGTCTAAAGTATCGAAATAGAACAATACTTTACAAACTATATAAAAATAAAGTGACTATAATAAAAGTAGAGAATCATGAGAGACAAGCATCAGTTTAAAAGGATGTGAGACAAGGTTGTAGTCTATCCCCGTTAATATTCAACTTGTATGTAGGGGAAGCAATAAAGAAGGTAAAAAAATTTCCATGTGGCATAAGTGTTCAGGGAGAAAAAATCAGTATGCTACTATTTGCTGATGACATTGTCTTGTTAGCAGAAAGGACCAAGGATATTGAGAAATTACTGAATGGCATGAACAATATACTGAAGGAAGAATTTGGTATGAATATAAATCAAAGCAAGACTAAAGTGATGAAATGTAGCAGAAATGATACAAATACTAGCAGATTAAATATAAAAATAGGATCGAATGCAATTGGAGAAGTAAGTGAATTCTGTTATTTGCGAAACAAAATTACAACCGATGGCCGAAGCAGGAATGATGTTAAAAGCAGAATAGCTCTAGCATGATTTCATGAAAAAGAGAAATCTTTTAGTTTCAAACATTGATCTAGGAATTAGAAAGAACTATTTAAAACTCCATGTGTGGAGCACAGCACTTTATGGTAGCGAAACGTGGACTTTAGAAATACCAGAAAGAAAGAAATTTGAAGCATTTTAAATGTGGTGCTACAGAAGAATGCTGAAAATTAAATGGACAGACAAAGTACAAAATGAACGAGTTTTGGAAATGATGGGTGAGGAAAGAAGTTGGTGGAAGAAGCTTACAGAAAGAAGAGACAGGCTGGTAGGTCATATTTAAGACATGCTGGATTGGTTAATTTGCTGGTGGAGGGAACAGTCGAAGGAAAGAACTGTAGAGGAAGACAGAGATTAGAATATATGAAACAGATAATTGAGTACGTGGGTTGCAAGGGATATGTAGAGATGAAGAGGTTATCACAAGGTAGGAAAGGATGGAGGATTGCATCAAATCAGTCAAAAGACTGATGACAGCAAAAAAATCTCGTTAAACTGTGGGTCCCTTATATCCGATAAGATTACAGGGTTATGTTAAGGTTCCTACGATAGGAGAGGTATTCGCAGCCAATAAAAATCGTACCACGACGTCATTATGATCGCATGAGCCTAATCCGTATTGTAATTATTTATGGTTTTTAGTGCCGTAATATACCTATCTGTAGACTGAGAGTTTCCTGATTTGTATCACTACGCCTTTAGCCTATTCTTTCGTAAAGTTTGCTTCACGTATGGAAAATAAATCAATATTTGAGATTAACTTAATGGCACTTTTTCCGAAGGAGAAATATGGGACTATGCCATGTTATGACGCTGACGAAATTTGTAGCAAGATGAAACTCTTGCCACCAAGTCATTAATATCACAAATATATATATATATATATATATATATATATATATATATATATATATATGTATATGTTTGGAATTTAATTGTCTCTAGAGTCACTTTCTTTTCTATTTGATATTTTCACAAGAAAAGAGAATCAATGCTTGTAAATAGATTTTGAAAATTTTACTTCAATTTTAATTTCAGTGGCATCTTTTTTTACTGTATATCTACGTCTGTTTTCTTCATCTTATCAAAGAGGAGATGGAATGGGATTCATTGGATGTTAAGAGGAGGGTGAAGAGATTCATGGGAGTGTACAAGGAGTGTATTGGTGATGAGGCGTGTAAAGATATCGGTGTAAGGTAAGAATTAGGACAGGTGCCTGCTAGGGAAAATATGACCTTATTCACAAGCTGGCACTAGATTTCAGTTTTAAGGGCGTGGGCAGATTTTCTTTCGTAGTTAACGGGGTTGGGGATTGGAATAAATTTCCAAAAGAGATGCTGAATAACCCAACAAACACTCACAAAGAATTTAAAATTGAAATTTGTAGAGGACAAAAGTAGGCGGGTACAGAAAGGAGAAAAATTGGTGTGTAGGGATATTCCAACCGTAGCGTGCGCTCCATCACAATTAAATTAAATTAAATTTGCAATCTTTTCTTGTAGTTTCCTAACATCACAACTTCAGTCTTGAATTTATAATGATAAATGTTGTGCGTACTTGAGGATTTTTGAATTAACGTAACACACTACGACGTTTTATAATTGCAGCTGTATTTGCTGACTTCTGCACCAATTGCCATCTCAATGAATGCAATTATTTCAGTTGCAAAAATTAACATCTTTCGAACGCAACCAGGGAACGCACTTGTAATTTAGGCAGTTGATTGTATCATATTCGGAGCTCTCTTGAAGCAGTGGTCCCGAGAGACCGACTAGGCTGCAACCCGCGCGTCAATCACTTGTCCGCGGGCGCCGGCCGCCGCAATAAATTAACTATCGGCCCCAAATCAGTGCGCGCTCACTGATTACACATGGATTATATAGTATTGTCAGTCGCGGTGCCGATTAGGTGAACCGCTGAAAATGTTTTTTGTTTGTTCTCTCATCGTATCATTAATATTTAGACCTACTAATTCTTAGTTATAAAGACAGTCATAAAAAACTAATCAGCTAAAACATTATTCTGAATTTGTGATTTATCAAACAAAAAAACGTTCATCTTCGTTGAAGTCTGGAGGAAATACTGTGTTTTGTGAAACATTCGTATTTTGTCGTCAATGTTGCTAAATCCCTTTGAGTATCCTTTATCAGATATCAATATTACGTCACACCTACATTCTGATTGATATCGGAGAACAATTGAGCTAGCCAATAATGACTCGTTTCAGTTTTGAAGATATTTTGACACGATAAATGTCTTTCAGAAGACAGCGACGTTTCTACTTGAACATCGGAGATTTCCATGTTAAGTCGGGATAACGAAAAGTGTCCTCTTTTTGTTTAGAAATAGCATTCAATGAACATTATTTAAACCTCCAACATTATGCGACTGCGATATGAAAATATCTAAGCCTCCAAAATTGATGGACTGATGTGTTGGACTGATAAATAAATGATCTGATGATCAAGAATTTTTTCTAAAGTTTCGTGTTTTATTAGTTTACCTGTTGAGCATAGCCAAAAATATTTGTGACCACGTTCAGTATTATTAATATGACATGTTTCAACCAGCTCGGTTCACATCATTTCTTCGAGACGAGTTTTGTTTTGGCGATGCACAACACTCCCCGACAAATCGGCTTACCGCCTCGGCAGAACACAAACGTACAGTCACGGCCTCGCTGCAGGAACAGTCTCCACATCATATGTTGCAAAAGTAATTCAGTGATTCTGCTCCAAATATATTCCTATACTTCACCAGTTTCTCGGGGTTTATACTCATGTTAAAGCAATTTTACGCTGTGATGTCATTGTGTTCTGTAACAATTATTTCTGAATTGTCCCAGCTTTTTGCTATGTGATTATAAATGCAGTTATCAGTATAGGTACTTAGCAGCACAATTTGAAGTTCCACCACCATCAAGATTTGACACAAACGTTGCAAAAAAGATTCAGTTACATTTCTAACTCTGCCGAACATCAGTATAGCAATTTATGTATAACATCTGAAACAGGCGACGTCAAACTCAATAGTAGTGTGTCTTGTGTGACTCTGGTTTGTCAATGAGTAAAAGCAAGGGTAAGAAAGTTCCGGTTTTACTTCTTACTTAAGTATTGAGTTCGGTCTTCGCAGATTTGTTGCAGTCTTAAGAAAATCAGCAATGTTGAGAACTAGATGATACTAAATCTTACTTATATTTACGTAACTGATATATCCTTTTTAGATCTAATATTAATGAGAATTTTAGGCACTAATTAGGAAATGTATCAAGCGTAGTTGGTGAGTGGTAACGCTCTGGCATCGCGTTCGTGGGAACACGGGATCGAATCCCCGTCCGTCCATCCAGATTTGATTTTTTCCATGATTTCTCCAAATCACTCCAGGTGAATGCCGGTATTGTCCCTTCAAAAGTTTATGGCCCTGTTCCTTCTCATTCCCCCATTCCTTTCCCCGAGTGCTTTCTCACCTTTAATGACCTCGACACAAGCAAAAAAAAAAAAAAGAAGGGCCATTAAAAAATCAATTCCTGCATTTACTCCCTGGCTCGTGGAGGTAGAGCACCGTATTCCCATTATAACCCTCTGCACTAGGGAGACAGTACGAGGTCACCGTCATGCCCAGTCCAGTTTTTACCTTTACGAGGAAGAAACTCTTCGATCTTCATTAGATAACAGTCCGAATGAACTTGGAAAGTCACTCTTGACGTTCCGATTCCTCAGGATCAAACCCCGGCCTGCCTGTGCTACAAGGTTCCACTTGGAGTATGCTTGCCTAAATTTGTTAACTGCATCTATAGACAACTTCTGAGGTGCGAAAAAAGTTGATAATTTTTTTATGTGTGGAGAAAACGGTTGCAAACCAAATTCTTGTTGACGTGTGTCGGAATGAAATACAGTCAAGTGATACCACGGGCCCGTTACTAAGTGGAGCGTCAAACTACATATTCTGCATTTCGTGTAACGTTAATAAACCATGGCTAGGAAATCCTTCAATCCTATCCTCACGCCTGTCGGATTGTCTACAAAAGCTGACGAGCTGCCTAAAGTCTCTTTAGCGGGCTAAACGTAGCGCTCAGGAGGCTCCCATTTCGCTTCCTGCCGCAGCATCATTAGTGCTCCACATGCTGAGGAGCGGACTGTCTGGCAGCCATATTCCCCGTTGGTAGGCAGCCCATTAAAGACTTACGGAGCCCCGGATGATGCTGTATATAACAAAGAAGCTTACGGCAACAATCAAGTACAAGGGGTTCGCCAAGTTGTAATGCCGGCCGAGCTGCCTGCCCGGAGGCCTCTCGCGAGCGCCGACGTTCAGCGAAAATCAGGCGCGCCAGAAGGCGGGACTCACATCGAGAGAGAGGCAGCACGAAACATGGAATTAATATTCAAAAGTTCAGTATGGCTTGAGGTAATACGAACGGAATTATTATTTGTAAAAAAAAAATTATTACAGCAGAATACGAATCAAACGCACTGCTTTTGGAACGTCAGTAAATAAAAAATAAATCGGAATATTTTTGTATCTATACAGTGCGCTACATGACACTTCTCGTATCGGTGTGAATCTCACGATCACTATTTCGGTTAAAGTTACTTTCTGATGGCGGTGAAGCATTTGAAACTATAAAGACAAGCTTATCGATTGCATTTGTGATCCACCTGTAAATGAATAGGAAAAATATTGAAACATTTTGCTTCCGCCATTTTAAGAAAACATTTCTATTACATTAAATTACGTATCATCTGTAACTGGCGGATATGGCAGAGCATTCCAACCCTCCAGAACACCTAACGTTAGTGGTGTTTAGCAAAGCCCGTGAAACACATCTCACTGTAGTTGCGCCGAACTAGGGTGGACAGAGCCTGGTGGGTGAGCGCTAACGAACTGAACTCGCATTCAGGTTCCAATACCCATCCTGCTATCCAGATTTCGGTTTCCCGAAATCATTCCAGGTCAATGCGGGGATGATTCCTTCAGAATTCCATGGATGAATTTCTTCCTGTTCTTTCCCCCCTCTAATGACCTCGTCATCGACAAGGCGTAAAGCCATCAGAAGAAAGAATAGATTGGCCGAATGGTAGGAATTTAATACTAGGTCGCGGCATCACTCGTTGAGCATGGGAACTATTTATACCGGCCTTGAAAGTCTTCTTTCGCAATGACCAATATGTTTAAATTGATTATTGCCATGGTTGAGTGGTTACTGAATTTGAGTCTAGCGTCCTGCTGTAGCATCTTGAGCACCATAGCTATCCTATATTACTGAGGTTACTGTGGTAGCTTTTAATGATTTAAAAAAAAAAAAAAAAACAAGAATGCAATCAATATAACTAGAAGCAGCTAGCAAATTTTACCAATGAGATTCTTAGTGATGAGTGGTCTAAATTACAGTATAATCAAAAACAAATTCTTTTGACACAGTCACTTATGTAAATAATTTGTTTTACTCCGTTCTGCCCTTTCATAGACGGCAAAATGAGATACAGATTCTGGTTTTTAATGATACCCCCAATATGAATTTATACGAACCGTTTTATCATCATAAACCAGCACACCTATATTGCCATGGTTTTTTGTTTTTTTTTCCGTGTCTGAGAAGTTGTTCATCCTTCAGCGATCTTCACTTTGTCTTCTCTGTCATTTGTGAGTATATTTGCTCTTTTTTTGAATAACAGCACAAATCTCAAATGCCGAGTCATGGTCACAGATAATATAAAATAATTCGCGTGAAGTTGTATAGCCAGACACACAGTATTTTTTTGAGAAAAAAGGGTTTTTATGGACTGAAATGTTTGCTAATGTGGAATGCGTCATTTCTTGAATAGCGAGTTTTCTTTAACCCAATCAGTGATGCGCTTGGATAAAAAACTGCAGATCTCATGTTCGATTAGCAGTTTTTTAAATAAATTAATAAAGACATCATAATTGTTACATTTTTTATTTTCATTGTTTGGAAAATTTTCGTGATATTTCAAACCAATGTGAATTTTAGACACTATTTGATGAGATCCGGTAATATTTTTTTTTTTTTTTTTTTTTTTTTTTTTACAAATGACTATAATATAAACACGTTGGAATATCGGAGATAGATACTGTATATACGTAAAGAAGCAGAAGAATCGAACATGAAATAAACCTATAAATATTTGTGCGCATGTGTTTCACAAAGAAATTCGCTGGATTTACGACTCTTACCATCTGAATCATAATTTGTGCTATGTAAAGCCGGGAAGACAAGGAAGTCGTCAATTATTTTATTATCAATTAAAAGCTTCACGGGATCAAAATGCTTGTCTAGAATTTACGTTGATTAGGAATACTGTTACAAATTTTGATAATAACAATGAAAATGGAAATAAATATAAATTTTGGCCTCCTTAATACTTTATTTAAAATAAATCAGATAATAAATATTTTGGGTTTCAAACCAGGACCCTGTAGCTTTATGATCAAAGGAATTTTCGTGTATGAGAATGACCATGTTCATACACTAACAAAATCCGTTAAATACTCCTTTCTAATTAAGGCAACCTGTCCTATAACCATTTCTGTCACTCTATTACCAATCGGAAAAGTGAGATTCGATATTCTGACGCCCCCTTAAGGTGACGTAGATGTTCCGTTGGTTAATATTAGCAGTTATTTCATTAGGTAAAGCTAATCGTTCTTTAATTTAGGCAGTCCCATGTAATGACCCAAAATGTACAATACAAATGAATTTCAAGTTTGATGTTCAAGTTGAGTTCAAATTGTGATACTGAAGTTCAGTATGTAGCGTTGGATGGACTAGTAACTCAATAAACAATTATACGCAGCTCTTACGCTTCTTTCATATTATTACCGATTTCGTTGCACAAATGAAACATAACCTAAGGTGAAAGTGTCAGTGATCGTTTTTCGTGTAACTTCACACTTAAACTAAACTTATATCAGATTTACTGAAAAATTTGAAGCCTTTTGAACTGTGAAATATCGCTGTGTATATTCTTACGAAGCGAATGTATTATAAGATTTGGATGTTTCCTAAACTTGAAGTTGAGTTGACTATTGTGATCGGCAGTTGTTGAAAAATCTTTTCCACTTAGTTTAGTCATGTCTCATGTTATAATAAGAGCCTTTTAACTTTCTAAAAATATTACATGAGAAAAGTTTCAGTGTAAAGTAATCCAGAAAATATGTCTGTAGACTGAGCACTCACCATTCATCGGTGTCCGTAAGTAAATGACAAACTGGGAAATTTTATTATTGCATTACTTTTTATACACATTCGCCTTCCTTCCAAGTGATTGAAAGATTTCTAACAAGCTGATAATTTTTTTAATACAACAGATCTCTCGCTTGTGTGAAATAAATACGAGTTTTATAGGTTCCCCATAAACCTTCAGTCTACATGTTGTGTCACTTGTCTGGCGAATTATCTGACGTTACTCGCACTTATAATGTTTCCAAATCGAAGATGAATGGGTCTGTCAACAGAAAACGTGAAGACTGGTAAACAGCCAAGTTTTTTTTCGTTTCACAATGAACAATTGCACTAGTATATTCACGGATGCTTGTATTAGCGTTAACTGTGCTGTATCGTGAAGGCAGTCAGTCAAAATGAATCATGAAAATAATTGCTGGGTCACGTGTCCCATTCTAGACATATTCGGTTAGCCAGTAGTATTTTTTTCAGGCTTTACGCCTCGTCGATGTCGATGTCATTAGAGGCGGGAAAGAACTGGGGACGGGTAACTGGAAGGAATTAGGTCATGGCCTTTTGTTGGAAGCAACCCAGCATTCGCATGGACTGATTTGAGGAAACCTTGAAAAACCTGAAGCTGGATTCCCGGTCGGGGATTCGAACCCGCGTCTTCCCGAATGCGAGACCAGAGCGTTTCCGCTTTGTCAGTTGTCAAAGCGAAGCGGTATGCGGGGTCACATGAGCGCAGGCAAGGCGTATTCCATATCTTCGCTTTCACCGGGGAAGACAAACCGAAATGACATTTTCCTTTTTACATTGTTACGTATATGCATGACCTATAATTTCACAGTTATTTTTATTCGTCAAACGGAATTAATTTCTCAATACAGTGTGGAAATACGATCAGCTTACGTGGCAAACACGGTTCCAAACGAGGTTTGACAAGTATTCGCAGCAGCTGTCCATATTTACACCTACATTACATCTCACAGTTGTTTAACTAATTAAAAATTGCCTAAGTCTTATTGATTACGAAGACAACAGAACTCAATGTAGAATTTTGTACATTTGGTGCGCCAAGAAAAAAAGAGAAAAAGAGGTATATGGTGAATGAGTTAAAAGAGTTGTGGATGAATCAGGTGTAAGAAATATGGATGCAGCAGGATAGAATATTATAATAGAAAGTGTAATGGCCTCTAATCTTTCATTATAGACATGCTGTATTAAACATTACTGAAACGAAACTTTTCGATTATGCTGGAGATGCAATTCGTTGATGAACTTGTCTCCACAACGTAAACAAGAAACAATCACAGACACTGCAAGCTGATGCTATTAACTATAGTATTATTGACAAAAATTGTTTGTCATCGACGATTATATCCGACTTTATTCACATTTGGTGGTAATTATGCAAATAAATCACAATCTCGTTTAAGATTTCAGCCATCAACAGAACATCTTTGTAACAGCCAATAATATTCCCTGCTCGTCGTAGGAGCAAAACTGAAATTCCAGTTCTGGAGATCAATTCTTAAAAAGTAGGGAACAACACACGAGACTATTAATGGTATACATTCATTCATACAATTAATTACAACGCGATGTACTTTCCGGAAGAAGTTTCAGAAACAATAGAAGCGAAGTAATATGAGTGTGCTGTTAGCATATTACCACGTACAGCAGATCACAATGAAGCCGGTAGCATACCAAAATTATAGATCAACATTCACAATCAACGACCTAGCAAATATACGATGTTAAAACCGAGCGTGGTGAGTGTACGGTTAATGTACTGGCCTCGCATTCGGGAGGACGCCGGTTCAAATCCCCGTCCGGGCATCCAGATTTGGCTTTTCCATGGTTTCCCCAAATCCAGACGAATGCCGGGATGCTTCCTTCAAAAAAGGCCATTGCCGAATTCCTTCCCGTTCCTTGTTCGCACTCCCTTCCCACCTCTAATGGCCTCTACGTCAACGAGGCACATAGCCAGTAGAAAAAAGAAAAGAAAGATGTTAAAAGAAAAAGTTGTTATATCAGGTATTCTGAATAAATTTTGAAAGAAGTTGTTCGATGTGTTGCCGTAGAAATAAGAGGGATTACTTGCGTTAAGGCACAGTGCAAATCGTAGTATGATTTACTAATTTTTTGTTCAGGTTAAATGAATACCGGTAATACGATGCACGTTTAAATTATCATCATACATTTAATTAATTGTTGACTAAGCAGACAGGGTGCAGTGGATAGAATTAGGGCCACGTCTAGAGTGAGAGGGAATGACGGTAGGAACGCAGATCGTCCGAAATGCGATGCACGAAGCACACGCGCGGGATTCTCACAAAAATGAATAAGTAATGCGGGAGGTATGTACCTGAGTCGGCCCAAGTTTTAATACCGAACTGCGGATTACGGCCGTCGGATTTTTGTGCCCGCGGAGCGACCCGAACACGCCGGGCGGCGGGCAAGGATTCGGAGCGTGTATTTTGACGGAGCCGTTGATTATTCACAACAGTTTGTGTGAACCGTGCGCGGAGCAACAGAGCTCAGGGGATAGACGGGGTGGCTGTATAATGAGCAGAGATAGGGTTACCAGGGAAAAACAACGGGAAACGAGGTATCGCAGCCGGCCGGCGGAACCGCCGCTGCTAATACCCGATAGGCGGCACTGCCGTCTGCGATCCGTTCGCGAGGATTAGGCTCCGCGGGCGCCGCTATGCAAAATTCACGCCGAGTCGGCGACACGTGTTGTGGGTCTTTGTGGCTCCACTGTGAGCTATCACTTTAAGATCTCTGACTACGTTGAAGGTATTAACTGATCGTCTCAAACATCTTACGATTTCTTTCCCCAACCAGCATTTCGTTTACCCGACCGTCTTTCTTAATCTATACTTTTCTCCCATACAATTACTAAGCGATCTTTCTCTTTAATTTTATTTATTATTATTTTTCAATTAAATTTTTGTTAAAGAAATTTCTAGTGATTACTCGGTACACGTTCCACAAAACACAGAGAAAGACTTCAACAACTTTACAGACGTGTCATAGAATATATGCAATCAACAGTGCTACGTTCGACGATTGTCAAATGAAAGCATTTCCCAATTCTTTGAGTGATTCTTAAGATACTCCGAACTATATAGCCTGCTTCTGACGAGAACAATGATATTATAAATAAACCTCAGATAAAACTGTGTTTAGCGTATGCTATTTAAAGGTCACATAGAACTCAACTATTAGTTCGGTTGTTTTAAATGCCATTTTCTTAATTGTTCTTAATTCAAATATCTATGCTCATTTTCTATTTGTATGAAGATTACGAATGAATATCTTCTTTTTTTTGCTTGGGCTTTACGCCTCTTCGACGGCGAGGTCATTACAGGCGGGATGGGATTGTGGCAAGGAACGGGAAGTAATTCGGCTATGGCCTTTTTGAAGTGATTTGGGGAAACCACGGAAAACCCAAATCTGGATGCCCGGACGTGGATTCGAACCCGCGTCCTCCCGAATGCGAGGCCAGAACGTTAGCCGTTCACCCACCACGCTCGGTCGAATGCATATCAATCTCGTTATTTAGTATGAGTCATACCGCACCCATAGTTATACATACCACTTTATGTTAAGAGCCTTTTTTTAGTTTCTAACATTACGTAGAAATCGGTTACGATTATGCCTTCGTTGATTCATTCGCACCGAATTGGATACGAATTATTTCTATGCGGCGTATGTGTTAAAAATATAATATGTATGGCGGCATTCAGAAGCATACTGTTTCTCACTGCACTGAAGATGGCTCCTAGAAAACTCAAATGTTCTTGGAACGTACCAATAATTCACTGACGCTGAAACTAATAGTTAAGACTGTCAGAGAAGTTGTTTTCGGAAACACATTTCGGACGCAACAGTAATAAAATTGAGTTAAACATAGGATTTTATTTACTAGTCTTAAATTTTTGCAGTATACGCTCCTTTCTTTCCACCGTGTTACATTTTACGAAGAGTTTTTACGGGCTTAGCAGCTCGGTATTTATTTGTTGCCATCCTTTATGTTACTGTTACAAGTAATACTTACACGATGTTTTCTACTCCAGGGCGTTTAGATCTTTCCTATGGAATTACGCCATAAACATTCTCATGTCGCGAGTGCAATTTTTTGTTGCAGTTATGTATCGGCGGAACATTTGGAAATAAACATAGGGTAATTTCAGCAGTTCTTATATAATGTATTATTTTTGTTTTACTTTCATTTCGAACGATGGTGCAGAGGAATTTCTGTGTGAGAATAAAACTTTGATTTCTACATTTTAAAGCTTCTCCATTTAGTGACGTACTCTTTAATCACGTGATCTCTATGTAGCAGGGTTTTGTGAACATGATGGCCTGTGCCGAAATAAATCCAAGTTTATGATTTTCCACAAACGTTATGCAATAATGATCTCATTAGTGTTCGTTTTTTCTGCCGATAGGTTTGAACATTTAATTTTAATCTCTTTTAAGATAATTCGGCAGATATCGAAGAGGAGAAATTATGCAACAAAGAGTTTCTGATACAGATAGATAACAGCTCCAAGCTACCAAAATTTCATAAATTATTCTTTGCTTGGTGATAACTGGTATGATAATTAACAGCTCGTAATTGAAGTTTTATATCGCACAAATTCTTCTATGGGGCCCGTCTCATATGATTTTGAATATGGCGAGGCTATTTAAAATCATAGTTTAACAGTGGATAATTTAATTCTTATTATTTATCCAACTATACATTAACAGTCTCATTTAATACCCAAGGCGTGAGAAAAAAAATTCACTGGGAGAAATAATTTATAGTTACTCATTTTTAATCTTTATATATAAAGATAAATGTTTATTTGTTTGTTAGTTTGTTTGTTCTTCATATAAATCCACAGTTTTCATCCGATCTCGATGAAACTTTGCACACTTATCCTTTGAAACAAGGAGAAAAATACTGTCTACATTTGGTTGAAAAACTATCTGTATAAATAAATAACACATGTTGTCTCATAACTTCGAAATACGGCGATAGACAGACACATTGGATATGGTCGCCTCCGTACCACGTTTCCGTATAGTCGACTGACAGCTCAGTGGTTAGTTCGCATCGAGCCGCCGTCGCGTGCGGTTGCTCGATACTTTCCTCAAGCGAGGTTCAGTGAGTGTATCAGTGAAAACTTAGCTTGTGGTTTACGATAGTGAAAATGGAATCGACGATACGGAAGAATACACTGAAATTTACGTTCGACGCGAAGGAGACAAGACCACGTGCATATGACTTCCATGAATGGCTGTATGAAAAATTCGACTTGACAGACGCAGATGTATACGGAATCCAAATGGACTTCTTGACTTATGCAGTATACGTTAAAATGACAAATGACAACTTGTGCAATACTATCGTAGAGAAAACTGGAGGGAAAGCCGACTACCAGAACCCAGATGGAACCGTAAGTACCGTATATATAAGCCACGCAGGGCTGGGGCTACGATCAGTAAGAGTCTTTAATGTACCATTTGAAATTAGTAATGCTAGTGTAACGGCAGCAATCCGAAACTATGGTGAAATAATAACGGCGACCGACGAAAAATGGAGCCCTAAGTTCAGATTCCAAGCAAACAACGGCATACGGTGTGTGAAAATTGATTTAAAAAAACATATACCTTCCTATATAATGATACAGGGTTTCAAAGCATTAATAATATATGAGGGACAACCGCGCACATGCTCTGTTTGCAATGAACCTGGACATCTAAGATCTGAGTGTACAAAACGCCGACCATTACAACTTCCAAGAGTAAAATTGTCAACATCAGAAACTATAACAGCAAATGCTACAATCGCGGAAGCGAGTAAGGAAAGTAGCAACACAGCGTCTTATGCAGAAGCCACGGCACAAGTCAACAGTGTAAACATAGGCCACACTGTAACATCAGCATGTGAGCCACACACAGAAACGTTGGAAAACACGGAAATCATGGAGATCGATGTAGAGGACAACTCGGAACAGCTCGGCGGTAAACAGGAAACACAAGCCGAAAAATCTGAACAAGAAGAAGAAGAAAACGAAGAACAAGAACCGGAACAGAAATTACATGAAAAAGAAATAGAAGAAGAGAGTATCCCAGAACATGTCATACACATAGAAACATTTACAAATAAAACAACTCACCAGGCAGAAGAAGATTCCGAAACAAAACAACGGATTGAAATGCACAGCTCAACGATCAATAACAAAGCCGAGAAAGAAATAAGCGAGAAGAGAATAACAAGACAATCTAGCAGAAGTGCAAATAAGGATGGTGCCAATACCGCAAGTCAATACATAGCAAAAAAACGCCGAGCTCTCAGTGAACGACTCGAAAACAACGCCAAACCAGTAAAAAGAATAGCAGAGAAAGTAGAACGAACAACAAATAACGCCAAATCAGGACAAGAAGAAGAAGAAGAAGAAACAACCAAAGTTAGAATTGGACAAGACACACCAAAATACGTAAACGATCAGAAGATAAGAGAAGAAGATAAACCAAAACTCCTCAGTAAAGACAGCTGGTACGAGGAAGTAATGGAGGGATCTGATTAGACGTAAAATAACCGATGACAAGCAATCAAAGTTATAGCATTGCAACTATAAATATGAACAGAGTAATTACGCCATTCAAAATAAAATGCCTAGCGGATTATATTAAACAAAACAGTATTGACATCGCAATGTTACAAGAAGTGACTTTTACGGAACTAAACATCCCTGGATACGATGGAATAATCAACTACTCCAAAGAAACCAACACGGGAACGGCCCTCGTGATTAGAGAGGGAATTGAGACGGTTAGTACAGAAACATTAACAAACGGCAGGGCCATTGCAACTACAATAAATAACACGCGAATAATTAATGTTTACGCCCCCTCTGGCAATAATAATCGAGCCCAAAGAGCACACTTCTACAAAACAGAGCTACCCTATCTCCTGCGAAATACCACAGGTGCAATAATAATGGGAGGTGACTTTAATTGTGTACTAAGCCAAAAAGATCAAACCCCAAATTTCAATGGGTGCAGGGAGCTGACTAACCTCATTCGAGGGATGGACTTTCACGACGCTTGGGAATGCATTCACGGAAATGCCAAAGCCTACACATATGTCTCAAACAACTCGGCAAGCCGACTCGACAGGATCTACGTAACGGAGACCCTCCGAACCAAAACAACCAGTGCAAACATTTTTCCTCTAAGCTTTTCAGATCACAACAGTATGCAATGTACTGTCAACATGCAGAGGCAGCCAGTTATAGCTGTGGACAGAGTAATTGGCGGGTCAGTGTGAACGCGCTGTTGCCGTACTTGGGGACAAACTCGCGATGCGCTCTCTTTCTATCACCTGAAAATTGCAACGCTGTGCGGCCTGTGTTGCCTAGTCCAAGCGTCAACAGCTCTCTAACCACCCCCAAACCTTCCACCTACCTTTCACTAAAAATGTGTGAACCTGAGAATCGGAATTAGAAAGTGTCAGTGTGAGTGTGAACTTGCTCGAAAGAGGATATTTTGATTTTTAGCGATTTACGATTTTTACGTGCGATTTAAATAATTCCTTTTGGTTATTTATTAATTGTAGTAATTTAGTGTAATAATTTTACCGAACAAAAAGTGCAGTAACTTATAATTAGGGAAATTTAGCAAGAGAATCTTGCTACTAAAAATGGATACTTAGGAAGAGACTTATTCTCCTATTCCAGGTGTTTCCGAACTAACGACTCCCAACAAGACGCAAGTCATCGACAGCAGAACCACCGCTGCTGAAGCAGACAACACAGTAAATCTATCATTCACAATGTTTATAAATATTTCAAATTTCTTGTGGACAATGATCGAGAAATTTTTTCTTCTACATGTACGCTAGTAGGAAAAGACTTGAAAGATATGGACGTACTTGATATTGACGAAATAAAAAACTGCAGTGATTTGTTACCGCAAAAAACAACCATATTGCGAAAAAAATTAGGGAATGGACAGGCTATTTGCGCTGCAGCTTGTGGTTGTCGGTTTGAGAACTGTCCAGCGCGTGTGTCGTGAGGGAAAATAACCTACGTTTGTTTCTCGAAAGAAAAATATGAAACAATACAGCACTCTAACAAAGCTTAGCGACTTTGACAGTCCTTTGTCAGGAGGACAGTACACGAATTTTACGATAGTGATGAGTGGTAATATATAAACAGATAATTTTGTCGTTAATTAAGCAAGTTTTTCAGTGCAGAGGATGACAAAATAAAATTTTGATTTTAGTTATAAATATACAAACTGAAAATAAAATGTAACACGTGGACTTTTAGCCACAAATAAAAGAAGAGTATTTCCATAAGTTTCCTTAGTCTGTCGAGAATTTTATTTTCTGCGCAGATAATAGAATAATAAATAACAGGTCTTTTGAAACCTCCAATTATATTAAACGCATCTGCAATGCATAACTTTCTTAACGAAATGACATGCATCAATATTTTATGACAGAATAGTGATCATAAATTACTTAAAACACGTTACAAACCATTACTACAAGTAAAGAGGTGAATACAACTGTTACGCGCACGGCTTGGCAACGGCGCATTTGACGCCACCCGCCAATTAATCTGGCCAGAGCTATAGCAGAGGCAAAGGATTCTGGAAATGTAACATCTCTATGCTTGAAGACCCGGCGCTAGACGAAGAAATCAAAAGTGTCTGGGACGAATGTCTAAAAAACTGTAAAAAATATAAAAGCACACTATCTTGGTGGGTTGAACATGTGAAACCAAAACTAAAACGAACCTTAATCTCCTGGGGGACACAAAAGAACTATTGGATGAAGGGCACAATTGAGTATTATTACAGATGCATCAAGGAATTATATCAAGAGCCCACCATAACTGTCGATACTAATATAAAAATAAAAAAATACAAAGCCAAGATCCTATCATTACAAAATATGCAAGCAAACAAACTTCTGACAACTTCAAAACCGACTGACGTCGCAACCAAAGAAACGGCAGCCTTGTACCACCTTATAAGGAGCACAAAAAGGAGTAAAAAAACTTTAATAACCAATATAATTAAAGAAAATGGTGAAAACATCAAGGACGGAAGAGATATAATTAAAGAAATTACCACGCATTATAAAAATATTTTTAAGTCAACTCCAACTAGTACGGCGGCAATCTCCGATTTAATATCCAACTCAAGTAACACAGCAAGTGTGGAAGAATCAGCAACTCTAACAAGAATTTTTGACCAGGATGAAATTCATACATCGATAAACAAAGCAGCAAGAGGGAAATCCCCAGGACCGGATGGGTTACCCATAGAATTTTATATTCATTACTGGCCCATGCTAAGAAATAAGTTAACAGAGATTCTAAACGACTTATGGACAGAGGATAATCTTCCCACCGCCTTCACAGAGGGCATCATAGTGCTAGTACCCAAAGGCAACCAGATCAAAAAAATCAATGAAATACGACCAATAACTTTGTTAAATTCAGACTTTAAAATACTAACGAGAATCCTCAAAACTAGACTGGAACCCCTCATGGAGAAAATCTTAGGACCTCATCAAACCAGTGCTATTCCCGGACGTAGCATCTTAAATACTGTGTGCGAATACCGTGATATTATCAGCATAAACGCAGAAAAACAAACGCCATCAGCTCTACTATTCCTCGATTTTGAAAAAGCTTTTGACCGAATTGAACATAATTACCTCTTAAAAATCATGGAACATAAAGGATTTGGCTCCCCATTCGTGGAAGTAATAAAGAAAATAATTACAAACACACATACAAAACTTCTTATAAACGGACACCTGTCAGCGCCCGTCAAGATAGAAAGATCGATAAGACAAGGATGCCCGCTATCAATGATCCTGTACGCACTGGCAACGGAACCCCTGCTTGAGAAATGTCACCAAAATTTAACAGGCATTATTCTAAACGGATACAAATTTACATGCAGAGGATACGCAGACGACATTTGTATAGCCGAAACTTCAGCGGAGGACATCCAAAAAACGTGGGAAATAATCACAACGTTCACGGAAGCAACAGGCGCAAAACTTAACCCAAAGAAAACAGCACTGCTCCAAATAAGTGGAGCAGAGATCCCACCTCCAACAGACATCTGGTACGAGCAAGTAGAAGAACATAAGACATTAGGCATTGTTTTTCAAAAGAACATTATGAAAACAATAACTAAAAACTGGCTCATAACACTACCAAAAATTAGGGCTGTTATAAACATGCACTGTGATAGAGATCTGGATGCAATACAGAAGGCTAAAATCGTACAAGTATCTTTATTGAGTAAAATGGTCTACATCGCCCAAGTACTGCCGATACCCGACACAATTGCAGATCGGATACAGAATCTGCTCGGGTGGTTCGCAAGCAGGGGTAAGATCTTCAAAACAGCGTTCAAAACAATGACTCTACCCCTAGGAAAAGGAGGCATAGGAATGATAAGCGTACGCGAAAGATGCTGCGCATTATTCCTCAAAAGAACCATAACGACAGCGGAAAATGACCCAAACGGCCCAACAAATAATTTGATTAAAGAAACAAAACCAGTCACTGAGGAAATACCTTTCAACATGGCCGCGATAAAGTTCAACTTACCACATATGAGAAAATTTCACCTTGAAACAACTTATGCAAAAACCAAAGGATGCACCCTGTACAACAAGACAACAAAAGAAATCTACAAAATAATCAACACAACTAACCACAGAAATAAAATCGAAATTAAAAATCCACAATACAACTGGAGCAACATCTGGAAAAATATAACGAATAAAACTCTAAACACTAAAACACAATCCTTGTGGTATGACGTCGTAAATGAAAAAATCTCAACCAACAGAAGACTTTACGAAATACATCTATCCCCGAATGACAGATGCAGAAATTGCGGAAATACTGACACCCTGATACACAGAATAACGTGTAACCAAAACCAGAAAATATGGAATTGGGCAAGAAGAAGAATAGCCTTCCTTGACAGAACATCACCTTTAACCGTGAGCATCCAGGAAATACTGAAACCTGAGAAAAAGAGATATCCTGAAACGAAACACAACACGGTACAATGGATACTAGGCAATACCCTAACTTATATGCTACAAACGGAAAAGAGTACTTACGACGAATATATAGCATATATGAATACTATATATTACGAAATTATCCAAACTCAAAATTATAAAAAAGACTTCGCACGGATGCTCGATATAATAATGACAGAATCATTCCAATGATCACAATTTTAACCAAATAAAACTGTTTATAAACCCCGCCTAGACCCAAAGAGAGACTTTTGAATCAAAGGCACGAGGGGAACCTAACTGTACCAAATATTCAAATCATAAAGAACCTCAAAAAAACAAAACATCCAACTGATGGAAAATACCACTAATAAATACAAATAAGGAAAAGAGAACATTGAAACCCAAATTTTATTATAAAAAGGTTTAGAGCCAGGCAAAGAGCCAACCACTGGCGAGCGAAAGGCAGGGCTGAAGGGGAGGAAGGAGGCCCAAAAAAAAAAAAAAAAAAAGTGGTTAAAGCGCTTGCTTACGATCGTCGTGCTCTCTGGTTCAAATCCCGTGGAGGCTAAGATTTTTTAAAATTGTTTTTCATCGTAAGAGTCAGGCCTGAGCCGTAGGTTATTCGGATTAAATGTTAAATTGTAGATATTAGAAAGTGCAATGCGAGGAAAATCGTAGGTAGTCTTGCAATGTTGTAGGTGTACACTTTTTTACGTTATAATGATCCCTCAGGTGTTGTTCGCAGTCAGTGTGTGAACCACAGTAATATTATTATAAATACGGAAGTAAGTCTCTGTCTTTTTGTTACGTTTTGACGACTAAATGGCTATATCGTTGTGATGGAATTTTATAAGGAACTCTGTATGAAGGGCACAGGATTTTTTCCCAGTATGATTAACAGTTGTAGTCACGAAATTTTGAGACCTTATCGAATGGTGACAGAAATATGTTGGAAATTGATTCTCTTCAAGAGACAGGTTCGACGCTGCAATGATATAGTGATAGCTTTCCTGTCATATTGTTCCGACTGGATATTGTTTGGGACCAATCCTTCGTTACGAACAACTTTCTATATTTAATTCTGGCAAAAAAAATCTTAATCCATGCGTACGAAGTCGCGGGTACGAGCTACTATTTTATATTTATAATGTAAGAACCTTTGAAATAAACAAAACTACACACTTGCTAATATTCAGTGAAAACTAAAATACTGAAAATATTTTTTAATATGTTAAAATCACGTTCGAGAAACATATGATAGTTCACATGCATATCTGAAATAACGTAGATCTGACAGACAATGTTCGAAAAGTTCGAATAATTCTTTGCAATCGAAAACTGGCTTCAGCATTGAGTAAACCTAAGAACGGTGTTGAAATAATAATTAACGTAATGTTATAAAGCTACAGGGTCAGATAAAACCACTTTCTGTCTTTATCAAGTGTGCTCAGGAACTTCTAATGACTGACGTCACCAATAAACGAATCTCTTATGCTGGTAAATTCCGTTTCAATAAAGAAATGGAAGCTGTTGAAAAACTGGTCTTAATTTGCATCCTTGAGCAATATAAAATTGTAGTCTCCAAAAAAATACTTAATATCTGATGGAATACGACTTAATTTATTAAATTTCTAATTGCCTACGAAAGCAGTTAAAGACATTCCTGCGAAACTCTTTTCATATGGCGTTATAAAAACAACAATGGACTACCGAATTTAACAAGGTGTCACTTCAGCGCCCTTCAGGTTTGTAATATATATATTTTACGCCACTGAAAATTTGTTGCTGATATAAATGAAATAATGCACTAAGGTGTTCATTGAAGTCGCAGTATCGGTTTTCAACATTGTTTGAAATGTGGCTAGCTATTTACGCCACACCGATATGTATAAAATGTACAGTTCAATTTTTCACAGGCTTAATACTAATTTGTTTTGTGGCCTATATTACTGAGTGATCCATTTATTCCAATACAAATTCGTCATCTTAATGTCAATTTCCCTAAGAAACATCAACTGTAGATGGCTTCCAGGAAAGCTAGCAGCTATGGAAGGACCATTTAAAGAGAGTTTGGAAGCAGAAGGCTCATAACCCTAAATAGAATATAAGGTAAATAATATAATGTACGTATTCTTCCAAGCATAATGTCACTATTTTTTAAATCAAATAATAATTTCTGTGTTTATATTGTGGTCTCTCTCTAAATTTCATACACCCATACTTACAATCGCAATTAATACTCACAGATTAGCATAATTATTCTATGTTAAAATTTTGACACAAAAATGCTTTCTAACGACTCCAAGTATCCATTTATGTGGAGGTGTTGCTCTTCCTTTTGAAAATAATTAGTTGTCTTGTAGGATGTGACTCGGTTGAAATTTCCTAAAGTTTTTACTTTTGCAATACATGAAATTTGTTTTAATTCCTTTAGCGTGACTTGTTCAGTAGATCTATCGATAAATTATTCCAGTCCCTGACTTCCAACCTACAGATGAAAATAGTCCCACTATTTTAAGATAGGAATCAAGTGCTAGTTTGAGGCCTTGGTCATCTATTGTCTCTTTCCTCTTAGATGTTACTCTTAATTTTTTTCTAATTTCTATGCAGGCCTAACTTAGTATGAGCTTCCATACTACCTGTAGCATTTTATTCCACTTATTGCGATCGAATAACTCACAAAATAATATCTATCTGCCATATCAGATAATGGTTTTGTTCTGCGATAATTTTCACAAACAAATCTAACTTTACTCCTTTACACAACTTCCATTCGCGTGATGTGAGTCCAATACCACCCCAGCAAGCTAGTCCTGATTTAGGTTTTGTAACCCAGTTATCTTGCTTCCCTGGTGCTTCCCTTTATCACTGTCAGCCGTAGATTCGGGACAATGAAATGTCTCCCTGTCACCTACCCAATGCGGGCTTCCACTCTTATTTTATCATTAAATGACATGGAAAGTTATTTACACTTTATTCTTTCAACAAGCAATGTCTCATGCATCTTATAATGGTAAAAACTTTCATCTTTCTATGTTTTCATGTTATAAGATGTTTATCCATGTTAACCAACGCAGATGAAATCCTGTCTGCATTTAACTATTCCTGGTTCTAATCCCTTGAACTAACTGTCCTATTTTTTCCTGCCCTATTTGCCTTTTCTCCTTACGGAACTGGAAGGCAGTCTTCAGACACAAATTTTATTTTTACTTCTGCATCTGGCTATTTACATCTGTAGTAGACTACTATTATCCGAACCACTTTCTTTACTCTTTTTTAACTCGTTGCTTCTAATATCCTTAAATTCTATTTTTGATTTTCTAGTCCACCCATTTCTATTTACGTGGAAACCATCTTGTTCTGAAATTTTCACTTTTAATCCTGCGTGACAGTCCGGAATGGTCTCATCAAACCTGATTAGTAATATTTCAGCTCTTTTAATATTCTCGGCAAATTATTTTCCTTCCTTATCTACAACTATCTGAATATTTTATCTTCTCCATAAATTTTCAAACAAAGGTACGGAAATTTTTAACTGCATTAATCAGTATTTCCAATCCAGCCAAAATATACTTCATGCATGTGTCTTCAGCTTCCATCTTTGCTGCCGTTAATTAGTTGGTTACTTATTTTAAATGTTCCATAACGAATTGTTGTTTCTTTAGCTCCACTATGTTTTCTTCTTATTAACTTCATTAGTCTTATCACGTCGTATTATAGTACATCGATCCCATGCTTTTACTTATTTTTTGCTTTAAAATAAACTTGGCTTCTCCATTCTCAACATCTCTTTGAACTGTACCCATTTTCTCCGTTTTACTGATGCTCTCCTTCCACAAACTGAATCATTTCTCAAATATTTCTGGAACATGTGCCAAAAAATTAAAAAAAAAAATTGTGCATTCTAACCAACTTGTATTTGGGATTCTATTTTGTAATCCCTATTGTAATAA